>JTDE01020893.1:43379-92751 GCA_014338405.1 Paragonimus skrjabini miyazakii | reverse complement strand
GACCACATTCTGAACAGGTGTACTCCGCTCGCCTATCCTGTGTACTGGTAGTTGCCTGCACGGAGGTGCCGGCGGTAATTCCATTGTCTTGATCGATTGTAACCAGTGCGATTGAAACCAGTTAGAGTGGTTGGCCCTATCTGGAGTTGCTGAACTCTTAGCCAGTCAAGGTTTGCACCGAGACCGCCCAGTCGGCACCACGAGTGAACCACTGCTACTAGTGCTGCTGATGCCGCAACAAATTGTACCCGTTTTTAAGTCAAATGAAGTGATACGCGTGAATCCAGAAAATACTTTAGAGCATATTTGCTAGATTTTGTAAGAATGCAACTGCAGTTGACAGTATATTACTCAGACTATCCATCATAAGGGAGCGATTAGATCATTTCGTAAATGTTTCATTCTCAATATGGTCTTTACTGACGTAGCGCTATTGTGACGGATTGTGCATCTGTTCTGCGTTACGATCTGGATAAACTATACCTGTTGTAAAGCAGATAATTAACGGCATACCATTAAGAACACGTTCATTTTGTTTAGACTGAATATTTCATTCCAGAATCGTAATTTACTCACCATGCCAGGAAAAACCTCAGTATCGGATACCTCTAAACTACACCGATGAACTGAAACATAATGTTCTGTTTGCAAGTTATTTTCCGGTATCGCTCAAGCAAAGTTACGTCGGTAAATCAGTACGCATGGCGCGAACTATGTAGAGACTCAATCCGAACTGACGTTTGAGATGGCTGCGTGGATCATGTTAAAATGGCATGCACAAACGATGAATGTAAACAACCCCAAAAGCGGTCGTGTATTTGTGGTAACTATCACCCAGAAGTACACAGTACACACTTCAGTCCCTGATAAAAATAAATCCTTTTCGAAGCAAACTGAGTTTACGTATATTTTTTCACCTGCTCCTAACGTACGCATTGAACTACCGACTTCAGCCAATTCGAAGATAAAATGGTACAACTGAAACTCACATTTGTCATTACAGCCTAATTTCGGCTTCTACTGGCTACACAATTTGTTTTTGTCAGGGCGTGCCTATCTGATTAACTGAGACAAGTCAGATGCTGATTTGTGCTTTTGTGAATCTTCATCAATGTATACATAATATAAATGCAACCAATTTTAACCTTAATGATAAACACTCACAAGCGCACATTTCTCTGTGAACACTTTCTTGTCTAAGTGAATCAGACAACAAAAGCAAGTATGTAACTATGACTGAGCACATTTTAGTCAGGACCTTACCCTGACTGCATTGCTTAAACCAGGACTACTATAGGAATCTGATTCTCATTGAATGCAAACACAACAGGGTTTAAACTGGGGTAAATCGTGGCCACTAACGTCAAAATATTTCAGCTTGTGTTATTTCTATAAAGACTGCGAAAAAAAATCACAGAAAGGTTCATACAGACATACGTTTCAATGTTTGTTGCTGGGAGATGGATCGTTCAACTAAACCGAAATATTTCCTCTGTGTTGCTCCACATCCTAAGTAAAACCGAACCTACACTTGCGATATGTGACCTAGATTTTATTCAGTTCACCCAAGTCTTGTCAAATCTAGTCTTTTGAGGTCAAGTTTTTAGAACTTCTAAGCTATTCAGTTGAGTGTAAATGCTTTTTAAAATCACCCTAGGCTATTTACTGAGTAAATGAACCAAAAGCGAGTGCACACAGCCTCAAACAACGACCTAACTAAAAACTAGCCGAAATTTAAAAAAATTGTAGACAGCGGAAAGTTTGTTGCTACCAGATTTTACACAACTATTTGTTTTCCTATTTGATGTGTGAACTTCTCATTGTGTTTACACAGCTGCAAGTATATTGCTGAAAACTGACTTTTGGATATTTCATTTACATATGGTATGATCACTTCAAAAAGAAGTGAACCGCATTGATTTCCAAGTGTATGATTGAGAAACGCATGGATTATTTTTCAAAAGGCGATCACTAAAATATTGAAGTTTGCCATAAAAATTTCTAGTACATATCGTGAGTCGATCAGTTTAAAACCTACAGAGAGGGCCACAAAATAGACCACAAAAATGACTATGAATGTAATGTTCGATCAAAGGATGCAGCTGGAGGCTTACAAAATGTACGATAGGTACGACATGAACCAAAAGACATTTATAAATAATCCGCTCCATATCAACCGTATAGACTCGAAGGACGTGTCGAGTTGATAATTGTATTAAGGTCAATTTTTTGTTAGCAACACAAACAATTTGTGTACGGCGATATCTGTTCAATTGGGTGATAGGAAAATTTATGTCGGAACAATCATAAGGATTGTAATTAATTTTATGTCATGCTAACCCTCAAGTCGATCCTCCACGAGCGGTCATGTCCACCTACGGACTCATCAGATACAGACAGTCTGAACAACGGTCGAATCGGCTACCCTTAATGTTACGAGTCAACGCTCCAATCCGCTCGGTCACCAGCTCTGTGGGCATCCCTTATGACGGTGGAAACTTTATGTACTTGAATCATTGTTGGTTGAACCAAGCTATGACTCTAGTAATCTATTTTGTTCATACAAAATGTAAACATTCTGTAAGTGGTCGTGAAACTATAACAAGTACTTTGCCATGGTTCAATCGAAAAACATTCTAACAGCATTATTTAAACACCTTCATACTGGATATGACAAAATTAGCAATAAAAACACTCGGTTAGCTTTATTCTGATCCTCCTAGTATCCACAAAAATTCAGCTGTACAAATAGTTTTCCATTGTTGTCATTAGAGTTAACGTATAAAAGTATGTGGGAAACGATCAGAAAATTTGAAACAAGCCAAACAGGGCACTAATTATCACAAGTATGGGTAAACCGCAATCTTGTAGGAGAGTGAGGAATTAACTGCTACATGTCAGTCAAAGGTTGCAGACAGAAAGCGATACGTAACACCACAAACCAATACGAGTCTTTATTATTTATTGTTTACGGCTTAAATAATGCCTAGGCGCCATATTTTTGAGTGATAATTTGCGACTTTCTTTGGGGCACTGAAACTACGATTCGACCAGATTTGTATATCGCTGTCTTCCACGTAACTGCTTAGCGAATCACTTGTATAGTATCGGTGAAAAGTCGGACTAATTGGTTGGATCAATGTCGACATTTACCGGAAATATGCATTGAAAGCTAACTGACTTTCAACGATATTCGCAGCATTACAGGCGGAAGAATCACGTTAAGTGTCAAAGTTAGTTTCAAGCAAACAAGTTTCCGCTGAATGTATTCTAAGGTTTTTTGTTCTTTTGTTTATTACCTAACCGCCAGGCTGACGAAACGTAAAAAATCTGAAATAATGTGGGCGTCTGTAAAACGACTGATACTGTTTTGGCCAGTTTTTTATTGACAGCAAATTACCTTTCACTATTAACGTAAGCTCATGCACGTTGGTCATTAAATTGGTTTTGTTGTATACGCATTAAGTAAACTTGAGTTGGAACGTGGAGCAACCATACAAGGTACGTTAATGACAGGCAGTTTATTTTTCGCAGTTGTGGGCAGCAAATTCCAACGACACTAAGCCTCTCTGGAATAGTTCACAGATGGGTACTTCCGGTAAACTGCTTCATCGTCTGCAATTACATAATTTGACAACCTGAAAAAGAGCAGAATATCTGTCACTTCCAGGTGAACAAGATATGGAACTCATCGGAAGTCTAAAAAATAAATCACTGGAAAAGTCACATTGTTGCAAAAACGCACCCTCAGAAAGTCAAATGGGCTTAGGCAACTTTGCAATATTTCGCAGACATCTGAGAAAAACAGATAATTGTGTGAGCTGCACAGGTACCCGTACTTTTGAGAGCATTCCTCCAAACCGTATTGCGCGCTCAGCTCTTTCTTTTTTAGATTACAATGCCAAAATAGCAGTCCACTATACAGCAGGAACCATTTTGTAGTTATGACGGGCCTATAATCTAACCTACTGTGATGCGTGGTGGTTTTTACTCAATCAAATTAGAATTTTAAATCACTGCCAGAATGGAACACAAGTAAAATGTAGCTCGTATTAACACTCTTACGGTAACCTCCCTTAATTTACTCCTTCAGGTCAACAGATGTTGGCATCTGTCAGAATGCCGCTTCAGCGTTCGCTTCTGACATATCGTTAGCTTTCCCCACGGCCCCCAATCGGCTACCGATAGTAAGTAACTTCTCAACACACAACTGGTATCTGAAAGAAGACCCTGGCATTATCCGCAAAATTTTCTACACACCAGGTTGTTCATCAACTGACTCTCACCCAATAAGCAAGGGTAGAAGCTTACTGGGTCACTCTAAAGGTAGTATAACATGTGGCAAGCCACTGTGTAGCCATGGTGTTTCATTAATTAATGTCTGTTTAAATTGGGAGGCACTTACATACTCACTGTTTACAAACACGTCGATGGAGACTAAAATATAATGCACCCGTGAAAAATACGTGAGAGATATCCTACAGTACAAGTCTTATGCTCCTTTTATATCAATTCACATAAGTCACCAGGTAGGCGAATCTGCCAGAATATCGCTTGAGTCTTCAGCGTCAGCAAGTCCACATATTAGTGAATTTTTCGCAACCGTTCACGTTTCCTTCACGTTTATAGACTGTCTAGCTCGATTTTTTCCAGTGCCAAAACAATGACACGACGGTGCGTGAAGTGAAATCCTTCGTCTTGTGAAAAGCTGAGAATTTAAAATAAGGTTGGAGCTACCATCGAGCACAAAGGGATGATGAGTGATGTTTTAATTGACTAAAGACGACGTTGAAGCAACAAGAAAATGTTCATCTTATGTCCAAATTGGCAAGTTATGTGATACTGTCATCACTAATACGGAATCATGGGGCTTTTTATTAACAAATGAACAACGTCAGCCGAATAAGATCTATGGTACAACTGACAATATGTATAAAAAAAACCCTCGAAATTCGTTGTGATATCAAGTTAAAAAATGTTTCTACACGTTTTTAGTGAAAAATCTTTTTATTTCTAGTTTCCGTTTCTGGTTATTAGTCATCCGTATATAGTGAGTTTTTGGTAGAGTTCAGAAAATTGTTTTTAAGATATTAATCACAAAGCATCCTTGAAGCTAAGTAAGACTGATGTAAGTAAGTCTACTGTAGGTGAAACAAATTAACCGTTGCCACTAACAGTGTGTTGTTTACCAACAGTTTGTTCGCCTGAATGAATACAGACCAGCTGGCGCTGCCGATTATGCACAACAAACGATAAAAACAACACAAAATCATTTATATATATATATGTTTACTATATGTTTTTATTATGATTTTCAGTATCAAATCAACATTCTACTAATATTTCTATTGACGAGATTTTCGAACAACCATTAGGCTAGTTAACTTTGCATGACAGTGCATTGGTGTAGTAAGCATAACGATGAACAAAAATACTGTCAAAGTTTGTGGGCATCATGGTTATACAATGGATTATATAATAGTTCACTCTACTCGCTCTCATAAGCCAACATTTCACCGTGATTGCCTCTTTTGTCTACATACAGTGGAGGAGATAGTATGAACGCAATCCAAAAGGCTAACCTTAGAGGTAATAGCCGAACTACATGTAGGCTAGACAACCTGTCCTGAATTCATCACTTTTGACAGAAACTAATATGATAATAGCTTGTTCATTTTGATGGTAAAGAAGGACGGCTCACAATTAAGTGTTTGACGGTATCGTCCACAACCATCCGTCTACCAAGAAAATTGATTTATTACTGTAAACGAATATCACACACAATGCCCATCAGATCGGTAAGCATTTAAGGAAGGTATTTGGCTCACAATATGTGAAGTGCATTTTCTAGTCTGATTTAGGCCAGTCAGAGCAAAAACGCAACCACCGTTCGGAAGAAATATTGGTTTTTCGAGAATGAGAAACAAAAGTTAAATGCACGGCAAGATTTCACATTCCAGTCTTTTAGAGGTATTGAAAACAAGACCACATTTCTGTTTAGTATAAAATACTGCTGGCAGCTCTCGCCTTATTATACAGTTTCTAGTCGTTACGACATGTCAGAATTACTCACTGACATATATGACTGAGCTTCTGCATTTGCTAATTCACACAATTGCGCTATCTCTGAGATCAATGATCCAGTGGTTAACACACCTGCCCTATGAAAGAGTAACTGAAGTTCTGATCTCAATCATACCGAGGATAGGCACTGTCGACGAAACCTAACAGGGATAAAACCTTCGTATAGTTTCCAGTTTAAAAGAGTATGATTCAATAGTCTATATGCGACAGCAATTATCAACTCAGAATGATGTTTCACTTATATATAACCGAACATACCCTGCCATTTCTTAGGGTAAATTGATATATGCCGGTGAACTTTCCTTCCACTTAGCCAATCGTACAAGCCAAACAATTCCAAAAATCCTATCATTAACACGCCCAGACAGAATTTGATCTGGAATCACTAGAGAAGCCGTTTTCCTTTTAATTTTTCCCACAAAACTTACCGTTTCATTGACAACGGAAGGTTGAAAACCTTATCACTTTCTTAAGTGTCTTCTGAAAAACGGAAAGTAAAACGACTGACCATAAAAATGATTGAATCAGTCGAACCCATCTGTTATTTTAATGGAGCAGTCAAATTTCCTTTGAGAAAATGCTACTTTACTCCAATGTTACTCAGCAAACATGTGGATTTGGGAGACACTCATCCGAATGTTCCCCTAGACGCTCGCGAGAAGAAAAAATGCTAAAGTTTAACCAGTGACAGTCATGGGTGGTTCCCCTTATAAAAAACCAAACAACGGCAAGAACAAAATTCATAAAAGTTATAGCCGCTGTCGGTTGTTCTTCTGAGCGCTGTTAATTCTTGAATATCATGTTATTTTATGGCAATTACAATGAAACTACTTTAATGAACTTTGCAGATGCGACGACCTCAGAATCAAGTGGCAAGTAATGGCCTAAAATAGATACGTGTGATTGAGAAAATTATGTAGTTTATAAAAATAACTGACAAGGAAGCCGATGAACTGTGAACGTTGTGTTTATTTTTAGTTGATGCCTACAAATGCCCTGAATGAGCGTTGAAAAGACTGGATTCTCACAAAGCGTCGAAATCACTATCGGCTAGACCACTTGATGGAACGCATGTCAGTATATCGACTTGTAAACAGATGTGCAAAGATTTTCTATCAAACACTGTTTATAAGCAGGTAGGACTTAAAATGTGTAATAGTCACCCAAACTCGTTCAACATGGTCACATTTCATGCACTGACATACTTCATAACACAGGAGATTAGTAAATGAATAGAATGAGGTATTTTTGCTGATAAGTAATTTTGGTTGTCAAGACAATGTCCGATTTCAAACAGTCTGTTCGTCTGCGCTGAGAGTAGACCACTTGAAAGAATGGATGATGTAATTTTCTCAGAAGATAGTGCATGTATTCTTTGTTGTTTATAACGCAATTTTAGACTCATCTCAAACCCGTTACTTGGGATTTCCTTACGAATTCCTGTCTCTTATACTCAGTAGGTAAGGGGATACAGCTAACTTTCACGCTCATATATGTCACAGAGACATAAAAGAGCGGTCATATATAATAATCATTCGACCACGCCCATGAAGTCGCCGTGAGAGCATGGATGGGGTTTAAATCTTGTCGGTATTCAGGATAAATGTCGCTGTTTGGTTAGAAAAAATTGGAATTCAGCAATATGTTATCGGAAGTAGTTGGCTAAATTGTTTCTACTTTAATCTTACAAAAATCCCATAGTTATCCGCCCGTTGTTTATTCAACTATCAGAAGAGTGATACATCTCGAACAAAAATGGCGGATTTGTGAAATAATATGGACAGACAGCAAACTTTACAAACGGAAGCTGAAAATAATTTATTAAAACAGCTACGATTTATGGTATGAAAACCATTTGAAAATCTTACTTGTTCAGTAGTATGCAATATATATCCAAATATACTGCGCTCTGTATAAGGTGAACACACACCACAGATGTCTGCATTCTTTCCCTTATGTTCATGAAACTCTACACATTTTTGGGAGTTCATAAATACGACGGAACTGTTTCAATTTGTTTTTGTTCGGGTATTTTTAATAAGCGCCAAAAGAAGTACGGTATTAACGTATGATAATTTTTCCTCCAAGAATGTGCACATTCTCCCCATAGAATGATGTAAATTCTTTGGGAATGTTCCGAAAGATATGTCAACCGAAATGTGATGTTTAATTCTGCCGTCATGTATTACGCTACATATCTGTAGCCTCTCTAATCGGGTTCACAGTATTTCAAAAATGACCGGCTAGGAGCAATATGGAAAGTACCTCGATTAGTAAAATAAAACAAGAAGTTATCATTATTTCATGAACCTCGATTACCTATTACATTATTTATAACACTGGTTCCCTTCCGGCACTGTAGTCCGTATTCATCTTTCTCCCTATTGTTTACAAAAGGTCACACACATGATCACTAGGAAATCGCCCCGGTCTGGGCTTAAACAGCTAAGCCACCAGGCAAAAGCATTACGAAAACATCAGTTGTACAAATTGTAATCAATAGCCTAAGGGGATTCATGCACTGCAAACATAGAACACAAATACCACGTGGCACATGATACCAGCAGTACACGAGTTCAACATAGGTTTACAGTTCCGCAAGGGATCGCATAACTTTTTATAAACAGCACATTACATCTGATTTATATTTGAAAGAGCCACCATCCCCCAGACCTTAATTGAGATGCACTCATGAACACAATCCTTTCTACGTAATTTAAAACAGTAAACCGGCGAATAGATATCTACACACATAAACAAACAAAGTTATATAAGCTTAATCAATCTGGTAAAAAGAATGACAAGGGTCAACATTATATATCTATTTAAACATCCAATCACACTCGGCCGAGAATTACTGGAATAAAATAAAGTAGAACGTTTTGATTTATTTTTTCTAGTGACATTAACAACAAGTTGACCAAAGCAGGATTATTAATTAAGCGTCTTTCAGGAAAGATCCGAGGTTCACGTAACTGCGTTTGACTTAATAGCAGCATGCTTGGATTGCAAAAGGTCTGATGACTGGATAAATGCATTTCTAGTTAGCAGATGCGAAATCTTACTATTGCTGAATGGTATATGAAAGGTACCTATGAAACACAGATGGTCTTATTCCATCTGCACTTCATAGTCAACAAATCAACGTAAAATCTGACAGTCATTCAATGTGAATGGTCCGTTTTCCAGACTGACCGAGGAGTTAACCAATCGTGACTATTTTAAAGCAAGTTCATGGCTTCAACTTGCTAAATGCAGTGTAGTGCAATTGCTGAAAAGTGAGTGTTCGATTTGAACATTTAAATGGGATGGGAAACAAATGAAGACAGCTCCGAGAGAGAGTGCACAGTAGCAGTTCTTCGTGCAAAATTGAAGCTAATCGAACATCAACACCGACAAGAATGACGAAGAAACAAGGAAGAGGGTTTATAAACAGGTATATTTTTGGGAAGGCAGTTTATAGACTGTGACCAAACGTAGGCTGAAAATGACTAGCAACAGGGCAAATGTGAGTCCTCTAACTGGACCTAGTCTTAGTCTATCTTCAATCGAAAGTCTCAACATGGCGTGACGAATTCATGCTGTATTTATAAACCTATACTTAGTTGTTAAACTTACATAGACAAAAGTACTAGTTAGCTGAATGAACGTCCAAAAATAGTTTAAAAATAACTTCATGAGTGTTTGTTCACAATTGTACACATCAGTAAGAGTTAACTGAGAGTTTTTGCCTTTGCCACCAGTCTGATATCCGTTGCTGAAAGGTTACAGTCGAGGATAAGTCTCAAATTCATTGTCATACTACGCTGCTGAACAAAACGTCTCTTACAGATTGGCCATGCAGTGTAGACCGACTGAACTTCAATTGACCGGAACCCGAAACTATATTTTTTGGATATCAACGTACTTTTAACTTAATCACATAACCTAGTATGGTTACCGCTCATACGGCACTAACTTTTGTTCAGCGTTTGAGTTCATTCTTTTCACCACTTCCATTGTAATAGCGTCTAACTATGTCTTTTCGCAGACAAGCCAATATAAACTTCCACTTGCTCAGCGTTTTGTTCAAATCATTCATGGTATATAAATAGTCCAATTGTTATTGTCTCGTTAGCAAATCTTTTCAGTCGGTTCCGTGGTTGGTTAGATTTAACAGGTTAAGGGGTCACGTCGGAGGCTGTGACTGAGGTAGCACGGCGTCACGTACAATAATTGTGAATGGTTGCATCAAGTGAGTATTCTAAAAATGATGAGATGTAAACATTGTGTTTTATTTTCCGATTTTCTTGGAAAGCAGCCAGACAGGTTATGTAACGAGGCGTACTCAGTCACCTGGATGCCAGATTGCCTTGTTCTCATTTTCCTGTACTATGCAACAGAAGTGACAAAAAAGATTCACTTTGCCCAGCAAAAATGAATTGATTTTACGTTTTTGAATATTTCTAGAAATCTTGCAGCATTCAGAATAGATTCATTAAATAAATAACTCAATTCTCACTTCCTTGAGCTCCATTGATTTCGATGATTATGTAGTGGTTTGGGCTCTAATTAGAATAGAACCAACGAGAGTGCCACAGTATATCCTGATAACCAAAGTTTAACACTGTAATCGAATAGACACTAATTCAATTAATTTTAGCGTTTTCCAGTTCAAAATATATTGACAAACATTTTCTAATGTTCTGCATCGTTTATGGTGTAAGTATTGTCAGTCGATTTTGTTTTCATAACATTCGTAGTCATAATAAACGGTCGAACTGGATCAACCAGTAAAAAGTTGTAGAAACGTTTATCTAACATTTCGTCAAGGTTTTGTTGATATGAAGCCAAAATTATCATAAGACTCCAGTTAAAAAATATTTGAGGCTAGTTTAATCGAACATAACTCTGTGTTTGCACAGCAAAACAGAATATGTGTTGAAAATTACTGAGAAAATTGTGTGATACTTAAGATTAAAATCAAAAATACACATGTAAGATTTTTCTTTAGATAGCCTATATTGAAAGCGTAAACTTACAAGCAAAAACTGATTTACAATCGACTGTAAACGCCATTCCAAGGCAATGAGTTTTTCCTAACACTGGTTCACCGGAAAGCATGTGTTTGTCAGAGTTTAACTTTATCCAATATTTATTAAAAACTGGACAATCTTATCTCAAATCTACAAATCATTCGCACAGTGACTGTGTTCATTTTGTGCCCATTCCTTTTCTGCGCAATTGTTAAGAACACTTTCAAGTCCAATAATCGCTTTCAAAAACAGTTAAAGAAGTAGTTCTGTTAAGCATAATGTAAACAATGAGGTAATGTTAGGAGACAAAGTTAATCTTCCACGACAGAAGAACACACACTTGTGTTTCGATAGGTCAACAAGGGTATGATCACACATTGCACAACAAAATATTGCGCCGACCCCAGATTCAATAACCTTCTGTGTTAAATAATAATACCTTCATTGTTCTATTGTTTACGTGAACCGGCCGGTCCTAGTGGTTGCGAGTTTTTTGAAAGACTTCAAGTAAGAGCTCAGAGTTTCTTATGTGTAAATGCTTATGTCTCATAAGTGATGGCAAAGTGCTTTTACAAATATGTTCGATGGTAGCAAAGTAATTAATATGAAGGTTAGTAAAATTTAATTCATCACTGCGTTAATTATATTGATGCATATTTCTAAACCATCTTTACATTGTTAACAATTATTTGACAAACACACAGCACGGAGAGGATCGAAAAATAAACAGTTACTCATAAGTAATTAGATTAACCTCTTGATACATCGCTGCCCCTACATTAGTCAAAGCTATTGACGTCTCATTTGGCGTAGTCCTATTCATGTACGTGAATCAAAAAACCCTTTGTGAAAATCAATAAAAGCAGCTTTAGAAACAATTAATTTTGTGTTTTCACAGTTTGGCTATATCAATAAAAGACGAGGATGTACGAGGGTCCAGTTAAACTTAAAATTGAAAATAAACACGAACCCGGAAGAGTAACGGAGCAATGATTGTAACTTTTGTGGTCAGCCAACAACGATACCGCGCACGGGTTTTGGGCCGCGTCACATTACTCTTTAGTATCTGTAGAAGACAGCGATCTGCTCGTATTTTCCGGAAACACCCCTAAAAGTATCAGCTAGACTGAGACAGCCAAAAAGCACAATTTTGTTACAGATATAATTTTGAAGATGTCACATTTTCCGACCAAATATATCGCCTGACAAACAAGCCTCATAAACCATGCATTAAACATTTAAGTCAGGATCAAACTGATGTAGTTCTCTTGAGGACTAACCACTACGAATGCCTTTTTAAACGGCACGTATCTTATGTGTCCATGTAATTCAAGGTAGATTGCCAAACTACATAAGATAGAATATGAAGTCGTCATATTTCGCACGGATGAAGTAAATATGACTACAACCATGCCAAATTGCTAGACCCAAGATTGGTTTGGACTACCTGAAAAATGGATGACATTTCGCATAGTGTCACTAGTTTGAAATAACTTTTAATGGCTTTGGTGACATTTTGATTGAGAATAATTGTTTGTAGCAGCGAGTTGGTGAACTCCTCAGTAAAATAAAAAGTATCCACTGTTCACAATCGGGATTTCGTAACACCCATTAAAAATGGTATATATTAACTGTAGACCAAGCGTACAACTTCTCACTGGCTTGTGTACGGTGTGCGTCGTGGAAGTGCGAATGAATATTTTTTATGATTGTTAAAGCACAGGTGTTATTCGAACAGTATTCCTACGACAGCAGCTTATACAATTACTCGTAATTTTTTAGCAGGCCGCCTTCGAAAAGGAGCTTCAAACTACGGCAGCGCTTTCGGAAGTCACTATTGCCAGCTAGTGCGGCATTGTCTAAATACTATGCACTGAATGTTATTCTTTTTGAGTTAAAGCACAGGTTGAATTATTACTGAGATTGAACGGAAAAGAAACTTGTGCTGAATTTTGCTTTCCGTTAAGGGCCTGCTAACAAACCCACCTAAATGTGAATTCCGCGGTCAGCTTTAAGCTTTTACTTATGTCAAACAAATCCCTCACGACTCACCCATATTCAAGGGCTTACTCAACATTTTTGACTTTCTTGTGGTTTATGCTTAATGAGAAGTCCTAATCGTAAAGTGATGGATCACACTTAACGAAAGATTTGCAGCATCCCCTCTAGAGTCAAGTGGATAGTGCTAATGTGACCCATAAGCGAATGTTACTGAGCACATGTGTGTGATAAGTTGCTCTTGCCCATTGTGACATCAGCGAAGCAATAGTCAATGCAACTGCCACATGAAAAATTGTGTCTCAGGCTGGATCATGGTTGATATAAGAATATATACTAGTAATGAATTCCAAAAATGACGGAGATCAATCACAAGCATTTTGAAAACAGGCTGCTGAAAATTCTGTTACTGCAAGAGCTGTGACAAGATGTGGATGGTGCTCAATTCACGTCATCAAATTTCTATCCTACTTACCAGTAAATGTAAGCATGAGTTAAGAAAGTAAGGCCATTCAGTCTTGGTATGCTTCGCCTTAATGACTGGAGTTGATCAAAATGGATATTATTTAATTCTAACAGTAGTGAATTTCGGTTCAACTGTTTAGTAATTGATCCGTTTCAACTTCTGAGCATTTCAGCAGTACCCAGTGTCAAATTCAATCATTCTGAGACTCAGTAATTACACTATGTCATATTTTGTTACTCGTTTTACATCTCTCATTTTGAATCTCTGGTGAGTAGCACTAATGTTCATCTCAGCACGCAAATTTTATCGCCACATGTTAGTCGTTAAATCGTCGTGGCAAACTGCGGGCCAAAAATGGGCCAATCACACTGCGATAAGACGCCAGCTTCAATAGAACCTCATTAATGAGTATAACACGATTCACTTTTTATGCTTCTCAGATAGTAATCTCACTCATCTTGAGGTGCACACATCAATTGGGTTCGTGTAATCAAAATATTTCCCGAAAAAGCCGCAGCTTTTCCACCAGAGAAACAGGTTTCTGTTTGCCTGAAGAGGTTTCCTGTTAAGAAGAAACTTTTGAAACACTTTATGGTTGAGCCATGAATTTTTTATAGCAAAAGATTGATTTTATTGATAGTATATGTTATTAGGGTGAATAAACAAGCAAAATGAGAATGACCATTCAGGGAGATCTTAGGTTACGAATCTCCCCGGCGATAACGAACCAAATATTTGCTACGGTTTATTTTGCTTCTTGCAGCTTTCGTATTACAAACGACTGACAATCTGACTAGCTGATGTATTCCGGCTTTGACTAGATGATGTCTACACCGTGTCTATTGTTTGTTGCTAACGTCGGTCCCGGAAATGTCACAGCGTCAGTTCGGAAATCGATTGACTGACTTTGCATAAGACAGTTGTTCGCTTTTGTGTAATATCAGACAAGTCAGACACAATGGTCCATGTTGGGTAACTGCACCCAACTGATCATTATTTATGTTCTTGCAATGTGAGTGTGCATATTCTTGACAGTCATCTCATAAAATTTTCGTTTGGGGTTTACTACCGTTTCGCTTTGTTTTTTATACGATAATAACGGTCCAGGTAATGTAAAGAAGACATTTCAACTGTTTTACTGCTTAGATAATACAATAAATAGAATTTTAGAAATATAACCTGGAAATTTATGCACAACTAGTGCAATATATGGTTGATCACGGAACGTTCATAAGTCAGGTATGTTACCTGTAAACAATGAATACTTTTTATGAGAACCGCTAATGTGCGGGTTTCAAACGAGATTCAGCACAGTTGTGCATACATACATGCTTTTAACAGAAACACAGTATGCGAGGCCTAAACAAAATCCTCCTACTAAATATGGTCGTTATTTCTCACCCACATACTTTCAAGTTATATACATTCCTAGGCATTAGGAATCAATTGGTCGTTGTTTATGGCAGATGACGACACCAAATACACAGTTTCAGAACACATACGGTTCATCTTACACCTACAACATGCTCTATTAGGTTGTGGTATCATCAGTTGATATGTGTTCTGAGTCCATTGTTTAGTTCTGCATGTTTCATTTTACTATATTTCAAGAGGTACTGACTGCCTGCTGTTGATAATCATCATCAGACCAGTTTCATAATTATCGCCCCAAATTTGTCCACATTTCTAATAAACCAATTACAAATAGGTTCAACTGATGATATCAAACAGATTAAATATATATGCGTCTACTTCTAGCCCCAATCTAGCAGTTGTGTAACCCCACAAACTAAAATATATCTTGTAAGCTGTGAAAGCAATAAAACATTCAATATATAACAGAAGATAAAGTGTAAAATTTCAAACTGTGTTCAAAAAATCATTTCACATTATCGCGTTTGTGACAGAGTTGTTCAGATACTTGTTTCTATTAGTTTACTTCATGGTGTTTTATCAGAATAGCACTACTATTTTCTCAATATAGCAGCGAAACAAGATTTTTGGACAAATACATAAGTTTGGGTTACGTATATTGTGGCTTCTAATGTGTAGATCATTCACTTTAAATTCATCTTCATTGTCTTACAGTGTTTTAGCTTATGCAAGCATATTTTCAATCTGTTTATTTGAGTTTTAAATCTTGAATCTACACAAAATGGGAAAAGTTGTTAGATGGTGGCGTTTGGTTTGCCATCATCATCTGCTTACATAAAACATCAATTAACCAAGAAAGATATGTAGCCAAAGAATAGTATATCAAAATCATTCAACAGGGACACTTATAGACAGTTTGTGAGCTGTAATTGAAATGCATGGATATTTCAGTCTCTTGACGATGAACAATCAAAACCACCAAGTTAATGACAATAAAGTAATGGGTTATGACATGTCCTCCAGGTTTAAATGCATATTCACTGCAACCGGTACCAACAGTACCAACTATAGAGTTGTGAACATTAACAAACTAACTGGGGAACTTATAACACATCGAACTATCGGAATGCTGACGCGATATGCACGGCTACACTTTCATCGAATTCGGAAACCAAACAGGAAACAAAGGTATGTGGTGAAGCGCTGAGACTGACCTCTAAGTCTGGTCAGACTTACATGGTCAGCCTGTCACGTGCACACAAGATGAATCATCAAAAATTCATTGTAAACTAGGATGCCAACAAAACTCGTGTACAGTAAGGTCAGAACATGCCTGATTTTGACTGCACTTTTAGGTTTATGCAGTAGTGATGACCAAACGTAAATGATTTTGGTAAGTCGTTAACACGTACACTACAAAAGAGCAAAATTTGTGTAAAACTTTCATTGATTGGTGATATGAAAATCATACATTTGTAGGCAACCGTTCGGAAAGTTTGGTATTTTTGAGCAACTCTTTAGAAGTGGTCGATCTAGAATAGCCACGATCCAAGAAATTTCGTTCCTTTTTATTACATCCAGTTACTTCCCTTGCTTTCAACCGTAGTGTCGAATAGTTTACCAACGGCTGATCATCCTTCTACTTATACCGACAGTGATTAACTAGCGTAGGGGTTTGACCTGCGTATTGCATATGTTCCCTTTCCAACGGAGAGTTACAAAGAGCAAGAACGTATGACAGAATGTACAATTTACTGTCAGACTATCTGGATAAAGAAATTGACATTTAATTTACCTTACTGGTAAATGAGTGCCATATAAACATTCATGTATAACGGGTGTCTCAGTCACACTGAGTAAGACCGCGATCGTGTGATTTTGTCTTCTATAGGGTAGGTCACCTTATCTAGTCACGAACAACTGACTACATCAAATGGCGACATCCGCGATCGATCGTACACACTATTTTTCCTTGCTCCCCGTCTGAGACACGAAGTTGATAGGACATATCTTGGTCGTATTTGTTGATCTATTTGTATCACGTGTGTGACTTCTGGGAGTACACAGAATATTGCCACCTCATAGTGAGTAGCTCACTACAGTGTTGTTTTGGTGTATGTAGGTTACTCAATTTATCGAATCTCCTGAGTAAATCGAAATATGAGATCCAAAGAAACTCATTTTTCAGAAGAAAAGCTTTTTAAGAGTTCACACTTAAAATTGTGGAGTTTCTGAATGCACTGAAACGACCCAAAATAAATACCACCGTAACACTGAGATTCATATGGCTAAGCAATCTTCACTGAGGAAGTTTTAACTCCATCCTGTCTACTGATGTGTTACTGTAACTGATGCCTTGATAGATGGACACTGGAGCTATGTTTTTAAACAAAACGCCTCAATGTGGCTGATATTCAGAGAGTCCCATCAGTCGTGATAGTTACACATTACCCATGACAGTCGTCACTGAGGTGTCAGAAAAAACAGTTTATGTTAAGCAGCCAGGAAAACACAACAGTATGTTTGACATTTGAATAATTGAGTTATACTGTGTTCACAAAGTCGAGTGAATAACGAGCCTATTATGTTAGATTGATGGGCAGAAATTTTAAGTAGAAATTAACAATTATGTTTCGAGGTAATCGAAAGAATCGACAAAGTGGCTGAAAGCCAGTTTCCAGGTCCTCGTTGGTCAACCCAAACCTTTACTAATCAAAAACCCGTTGATATTTGTCGGCGTCATAGAACTCGTTTGGCTCGATCAGCACCAGTACGTATAAAACCAATCAGCAGTTGAGTTCATTATGGTGGGAGTATTATATGGTCATGCCAGTGTACGTTCTAATCAAGTTCTAGCTTACTTGAAGACTGTGTTAGTCTAGACGAGTTACAAAGTTGTTTTGATTGCTTAAGATATCTTACTGCCTATTTTTGTGTGTGTATGTATTGCTTGGCTCAACTACGGTTCAGTTTGCCATATACAACGTCTCCGAGCCAATCTATTATATCCACAAATACCAGGTACCATATTTACACGAAAAGTTTGATGTAGCTATTGCTACATCTCTCTTGAAGGTAAAATACAATGATTTATGTCTTTATACCTTTGCTGTTCAACAGGAATCTGTCAAAACTTCAGCTCGGTAGGCTTCGCGTTACGGATGCTGGTAACTACACGTGTCTTGCAGTGAATCTCAATGGCCATATAAGAAAATCGGTTCAAATTGTTGGTACGTGATTACGTTTGATTGTTTAACAGTTGAATAAGCTATGCTATGTTCCTTAACTTACTAACTTTTTCATTACTATTTTGTATAGTGCAGTTATACTGTCGTAGCTACTTGGACTGTGGAGGCTAAGTGTATTTTTTAATACAGTTTGCTGTCAATTATTCGCCAAAATATACTTAGTCAATATGTTTAAACCAATAAGAAACCACTGTGAAAACACTTTAACGGGGACTTGAGGAAAAGCAATCATAGGCTTGCACAATTACAAAATATTGATTTTCAATTTCTCACGATAATTAGACCGAAATATATATTGTTAGAGTGCGTCAAACTTTAAACACCAGGACATCGTAATCTCTCACAAGAAATGACCTACAATAGAAATCTGAATTGGTGATCAAACCGTTCAATCACGTGTGAAACGTTCGAGAAGTCGTATGGGTGACTCAAGGTTAGCAATACAAATAACGTTGCTCAAAAGGAGTAAACTGCACCGTACAACCTCTTCCGTTACAATAGATTTTGGACTCAATCCATACATGGCTGTTGCGTGACGGGGAAGCGCTAACGGTTTACCCGGCTGAGTAGAGTATAGGAAAGGTGATTTGCGTTTGGTCATCCGCCTCGTGTTACCAACACAATTAGAACCTGTAAAAAAATACCGTGCTCAAGAAAATAATCGTTGTGTGACACCGTTTTATCGGACGCACTCGACGCGTAAGTGAATGCAGCCCTGATACTTAGTTTGCATACGCATAAGCTCGACTTTGCACCTAATACTGATCTTGGTAAGCTGAAATTGACAAAAACTTGGCAAAGCAACCTTTTCCCAAAAAAACCAGGAGCACCCTACGAAGTTGAACCTGGGTATAACGCACGGACACCAGGCATACGTCAAGAAAACTACGCATACGATCTGCACAATCGGAAATCAACTTGTTGTCACCTAAATGAAAGCATGTCGGTTTACACGTTCAAAATGAATTTCGGTATTATTGCCACAATTTTGCTGCAACAAAATGAACACCTTCTTTAAAAAGAAGAAGGGAAGCTAGATTTCTGCAAAATGTTTGCGAACTGCTGACATGACGTTCACTGGAAACAACGCCATTGATAACAGGTCAAATATGCTCTGATTATGCATACACCGGTAGTTAGTACAATAGTGCTAGAGGAAAGGAGTCAGAAAATAAGTTTAGAGATATCCAGTGTTTAATAATTTAGTCAACTGTTTTGCTTTATTTCACCATGGGCAAAATTCAGCTGATTTTTTACGGGTGGCTTGTGGTATGCCAAATTTAATAGGCGACTTCGATAGCGCAGAGCGGGTTGAGAAAGAGATTCGGAAAAAATTAAATGCACTGATCACCGCTTCAGCGATTACTTCTCCTTCGACATTATCGTATGGTTATTAATCTACCGCGACGGCGACCTCGTGATTTTGTAAACGAGTGGTTGTAGTAACATTCCGCGGTAGTCCGACAACCTGACACTTAGTCACCAGTGGTAGGTAAAAGTCTCCGTCGTGCCTAGGGGTAGAAAAACCTGCCCATCACTTCGCTAGTAATCATTGAGTCAAATTGCTTCCGATATTCTGTGTAGATTTTTAATATTTGTGGAAATTGAGTTTTCAGTGTAAGAGGGAAATGGTTGGCTAATTAAACGATAGTGAATATATTTACACCACCTTGCTTTACAACGTCCCCTACTTGGGAAAGACAGATGGCGTTATTTATTAGATTTGACTTCATAGACCGGTCACACAAATTCTATTGATTTCATTTCGCAAAGCATTCTGTTTAATTTTATGCCTACTGCAGTTGGCAAAGCAGAACTGGTGTATAAGCTTTTTCGATTTCGTCAAAAAACAGTTATTATTAGGACGCATATTTTGGAAGTGAATATCTGACAAAATGCATAAGTAACATACGACCTGACCATTCTCAGATTACAGCACAATGTTTTTTAAGTTCTTCTTTAACAAAAATGTCTATTTCTGGATCCGAAGGTCGTTGATTAGCCAGTTTCTAGGCAAGATATCTCCAGAATGCTTTGACCGGTGTGCATTTTGCACACTTCTGTTTAAAACGTTGGTAGTTATATATGATATACTGGTTTACTGTTTGCCCACTGGGGCACGAGTTAATATAGACAAGCAGCTAATCTGATTTTCAAATTCTCTTAAAATTAGACTTTATTATCCGAGTTCAAATCTATGATTTTAATGCAATATGGCATTTGAAGAAAACGGTCCACGTGAGAGATAAAAAGAGGTCATACTCCAAACATCCTCTACCTGTTCGGATAAACCAGCGACCTTCCAGTACCTAAGAGCAGTTCTTTCTTCAGGTCACGTTTGGACCACAACTGGATGACCTTGAGGAATAAGTACACTTACTGTTAAATCAGCGCAAATTTACAGTGATTTTTTATAAGGTTTCATTAAGATGATTATTTGACAAAAATGAAAACTTTCGAAAGCTTCGTCCAATTTATTCAGTCCTAAATTTGTGATTGACCACACTGATCACTATAAGTTCACTAAGAAGTTGCACGTTAGTTATTGCACGACCTTTACGGTAACGTGAACAATAAATTGAAGCCTTCGGTTTTAAGACATTTACTTATTCAACAAAAAACAAATACTACCCTTCAATCATCAACAGTATGAACCGGATGATTACGGTGAAAAAAGTCTAGCGGAGTAAATGAATCACATTACGGAAGCAGTACTGCTCCACAAGTTTCAACAGATTTCGACAAGCGTGTACAGTTGGACCTGTATATCAGTGTCACTTCCATGTTTCTGTCAAATAGTGCTATTAGCTTATATGACATTTCGAACAAATAACTATGTGGTCAAACAAAATCCAATTTGTGTCACTTCAATGAATTAATGCTTAGAACTGTACAGCCGGTGAAGCCGTACACCAGACACTATTTTTTAATACATAACGTAGTTTGGTGTAGTGTACGACATATACAATTTTGAACGAAACGCAGTTATTTCGTGTTTTGAAAAGAAAACCAGCAGGAAATTATATTGAATGTTTGTTTAAATATGATCCTATAGGCGGTAAACTACCTAGGTTTCATTCATAAATTCCTCCTACTTGAAGAAGGTGGCGTCCGCTATAGCACGTACAAACTAAGTTCTGAAGGATTCTATTTCTTCAAAAGCCTAAGCGACTGGTTTGTGCAGTATTATGGCGAATGAAATAAATAAAACTCGCAATAGTGCCAAAATGTAGAATGGTTGAGTACATCAACGGAGCTTTCTGTAAATCAGCAAGCTCCCACAGTCGCTTTATGATGGACAACAAAGTTGGCGTTTGTTTAACCTAATGGTCAAAAACACAAAGCTGAGAAGACATTCATGGTGACGCACGTTAATGGAAGTTAACGAATGTTCGATGCCTTCTGAAGGGTACTGCTAGTGTTCATGCAATCAGCTAATAGGTAGATTAACGCGGCACCGAGTAGGTAATGGTGCTGCAACAATTCCTAAATTTCTTACTCGAGGGTGTCCGTTTTAACAAGCAACCTGATATTAAACGGTCTTGTTCAACACAGTCTTGCTTTGTTTAGTACGGTCAGCCAGTAAACCTGTTTTGCGTCTTACCATTTGTTATTTCAGTGCAACGTCGCTGTTGGCGATATAACTCTGTTACAGAGATTGAATTTGATATAATTCGATACAATTTGAATAATCATTCCAAAGTGACGTTGTCGTAAGCGTGTAATTGTTAACCGAATTCAAACAGAATTTAAATTTGTTACTTTGAGGATGTTCGTACTGCAGAACCCAAATGTAAGGCTTTGTTCTTCCTGGCTAATTAAAATTTGATAATGTCCACGGGTACTTAGAATGTTACGTTTATGCAATGCCCAGAAATGTAGCAGTATGCAGCATGTTACCCAATTCGGTAATCAAACGATTCAGCCCGACACTGAATTGGTACACTGGGCTTGGATAAGCACTGAGAGGTCAGTGATAGTTAATTGCATTACTCATAAATTAGAGGAGATCCAAATGCAAGAAATCTGGACTTTGGCTGGATTCGAACCGGCGACAGAAAGAACATGCCCAAACGCGGTAAATGCTCTATCATCTGCGCTACGAAGCCATGCCGAAAGCGCAGAAATTCCACATTTGAACCCAGTTACCCAACCAGCCAACTATGTCATATGGAATCCACCAAATGATCCAACTGACTGACTGCTTCGGACGTGACTTCGTAGCTCAGATGGTAGAGCATTTGCCGCGTTTGGGCATGTTGTTTCTGTCGCTGGTTCGAATCCAGTCGAAGCCCAGATTTCTCGTAAATGGATCCCTTTTAACTTATCAAATCTACCAAATTACTTAGCAGTTACTCACAAATGCTTACTTTCAGAGGCTTTATTCATAAACTCATACGCAGTTGTAGGCAACTCATATTAATCTGCGTACTGGTGAACGCAAACAAACATAATTGTTAAATTCTGACAACGTAGTATCAACAAACGACCAGCTGCGTTGCACCTCTAAATGTTTGGCTTTAATCTAAAGCAAGGTTATAATGTTTTAACAAAAATTCAATATTTCGAAACGATGCTAAGTAACAAAAAGAGAATCGTAACGAAAATTCAGTCTCACTCTAAAGATGTTTGGGGTGCTGTGTATGATTTTGCTAAAAAAAAATTTTAATCCAGTTTTTAGGTTGATTTAAGAATGAAAAATTTTAGTTTACTTAGGAAGCAAGGTAACCGAGGAATAACGGAAAAGTAATAAACAGGGTGCGTGCAAACTAATGTTTATACTGGTGTCTAGTGGATTATGTGTAAGTACATTTAAATAGATCTGAATAAAAATGGTCAGTTGCGTCAAGAAGGATTGTATGGAAAATTATTCACAAATCTTAAACTGTTGAGAAACAATAAAATCGACCAGTTGTTCACGGGGGATGCCACTTTAACGGGCTAGATGCCTTAGGAATCTGGCAAAAGGAGGAAAGTCGTTTGAAAACAAACTACGGAAAACAACAGATGAACCATACATCCGGTGAGGGATCACATAAGCCTTGATAAGACGACTGGTTAAGTAGCAGAGGATGGAGAAAAAAGTTGACCGCCGGACATAGAAGGAAAGTCTCCAGAAACTGATGATGAAGCGATCTTGTCACGTTTCTATTTAAAGTAATCCTTATGTTCTTAACAGAAAACAACTGAGGTTACTGTTCAGCTTTTGGGTGAAGATCAGAGCGGGTATTAGAAAATTGTCAATATCGGTTCTTTCTTATGAACGTAAGCAGAATGCTAGCACGTTTGGAAGTGTGTAGAAAGAAACTTGGAAAATCAAACCAACTTACTAGCTCTGATAAAAAGTCCAACAGTTCGGAAGAAGACAAGTTAATGGCCTGATTGTTACCCAACATCACACCATCTGCACATTTCATTGAAATGTTTGCGATTGTTTGCTGACAAAGATGTAACACGAGGTTAAGTTAAAAAAGAGGCAGCGTTGTGTCCTGTGAAACGCCGAAGTCAGTGAAGAGTGACAATGAGGCTTGAACAATAGACTGAACAAACTGTCTTCGGTTTGTGAAATATTCACGTAAAAGCTGTACGGTTGAAGTTTGAATACTAAATCCTTTGAACATCTAAAATAGCATCGCTCTGCTGATGTTTCCAAAAGCAACCCTGTAGTCGAGGAAACCTATAAACGACTTTTCATTTTCCATCAAGTGATGACAGATTGAAAGTAACTAGGAAGGCTAGCGCGTTCAAAGTTGAACGTGAAAGACAACAACGGAACTCACCAGAATTCACTGTGTTAATTTGACGTTCCTTTCGGGCAAAGATGACCGTTTCAAAAAATGTCAACGCTACAGATGTTCAGGAGATCAAACGAAAATTTTCCGTTCCCCTTTTGGGGATTACCGTTATACGTGCCGTCCCCTTACACACAACAAAATTAGACTGTTAGAAATGCTTAATGGATAAATCAGCTAGTGGTCGGCATAAAAATTCTGCACATTTCTCAAGAACAGATGGTGATAGATTGCCAAATTCGTTTATTTTATTTTAATTAGACAAGTTTTTTGAACACAGTCAAATTCTCAAGTGAAGCTGAAAAATCAGTGGGAAAACAAAAAATCGGTTGAAGATGAAAAATTCCAAACAACCAATGAAACTTTGCTCTATGTTTTGCTTCTAAAGACACACTATTTGCTGTTACCAACTCACAGTGGAAATTTTGGCTTTTCAAAACTATGACAGCTCAAGTTTTCCATGCTCAACCAATGCGTGTGTTGCGTACATTAGCTATGAGTGAACGACACTGTAATTAAATAAAACAACCTTTACTGTGGAAATATTTGGAAAACCTGATGTTTTTTGCCGTTTTTCTCTTTTTGTTTATCAACTTTAATTGAATTATACCCATGATTTTTTAAAATAAAATTGAAGTGCTCATTGAAAAAGGACTGCGGTAATTTAGTTTGAGCTACAAGCTTTAATGTAACATGCAATCAGACATGATGCCCTCCGGTCTGCTTATTTATGTTTCTCGAATATATCAGTTTCTTTTCCGTCACATTAAAGGCTTTCCAAATGAATAAAGAGTAGATGGCAAGCTTTCACATTAGAGCAGTCTACAAACGCTAAGTTATTCACGCAGACCGCATTTTCAGCCTAGATACTCAGAGAGACATCAAAATATTTGAAGTAGGTTTTGTTGACCTACGTTTCATCCACTTAATTTAGCGCTTCCCGAGGGTGGGATGATGCATTCAAGTGAATCTTCATCAGTTCTAATCGACTAAACACAATGGTTGTTCACCAGTGGTTTGCTTACATAATGTAATTATCTAAGGCTTCATGTATGTGCACTCCAGCAACCGAGCCAGAACTGCGTTCTTTCAATCATATGTAATATCCCGCAGTTTGAAGACTTACGTAAGCAGTAGTAATTCACTACGCAAGAGACGGAATGTCCACGTGCTGAAACGAATAGTGCGAAAGCTAGTCACAGAACTGTTGAGTTGAGAGTCATATTCACAACCAACTAATTGAGCAAATGAATTCATAGGAAGCGTTTACTTGACAACACTTGCAAAACAGAATGAAGACAACGTGATAATGAGGAGATGTGTACAAGTCGGCAAAACAAGCTTCTAACAATTACTCATTGTCATCTTCCGTTGTTATTTCCTACGCTTGTTCCAGGTATGTGGCTGCTACGAAACCTGGAAAGGGGGGAAAAGCATAGGTTGTTAGGCACGCAGTTTGATTGACGTCATTGTTTATACACTTACGAAATTCCTAGTTCGCTGGTTTCACTTTCTCTTAAAGCAACCGGATTGACCACCAAGACTTACTTCGCATTAGCACCACCATAAGGACAAGACAGTTACTATTTCGTTTTCTGCTTCAAGGGAGCGCCATGATTGTTATCCCCAAATAAATATGGCCAGGCATTTCAATATGAAAATATGGTTGGGCCTAATTCAAGCTCTATTAAGCAACAACTGACAAGGTTACTAAATGAAGGCACAACTGGAGTTCAACGCTATATTGCGTCAAGGTGAAACATGACTGGCGAGCTCAGAAACGAACAATAAAAGAGAAAGACCAGAATCAAATAACTTTTCTTATGAAGCTGACTGAAAAACCCACATAAATACAAAACCCATAGTTAGTCATAGATTTTGGTAAAATTGCGTCAACCTGGTAATGATCACTACTTTTAATCCCCGTAAGTATAGTCGTTTCTGTGATATCAGCTTACTCAGGAGTTCCAACAGCTTCTTTTCTCACAGTTAACAGTGATTGTTCATTTGTGTCTTGTGCAAACCCTAAAATCCCTCAGAAAGGTTTGGTTTATAGACCGTTTGGACAACTCTACGGGGTAGGTGTGGCTGCCGTTAAGAATGACTGCAAGTCGATATTCTTGAAACCCAATGAAGTAAAATGGTGTATCTTAAATTGGGGGTCCACAATCATTCAATACTTTGTAGTTGTTACTTTAGATGAGACCCAATTTTGAAAAGTCAGGACTTCGGATGGATTCGAAGTAGTGACAATGTCCATACACGGCTAGCGCTTTAATAGCCTGGCTACGAAGCCACGACTGGTGTTGGTTTAATGGCATTATTTCGTATTCAGGAATGTACTCCTGCTGATGAATAGTTTACAGTGATCATGCTGAATTGAAGGCTTACAGATTCTCTGTAACATCATTTTCCAGGAAACGTTTTGCATTCATTTGACACGGCTTATAAGTTCAAACAGAATACATATACCGCATATGCAAGCATTTCATTCACTCTCAAAGAAAAACAGGCAAAATGCACAGTAAAAATGAGATTCATTCATGAAAAATAGATATTTGAAAAAGACACTAAAAATGACCTTTCAAACACAGTGAATTGTAAGTCGGTCGCAACACCAGGAAGCTTGAACGAAATCAGTATGTAAATAGTGAATACCGTGAATAACTTTGGTTTCCAACAGCTTGGTAACACTTTAGGAGAGTCAGATTTGTCGAATTCAACAAGATTTCAAATGACCTTCACTGTATGCACATGCGACTGTTAAGAGTTAATGGTAACTTTATCATTCTGGTAAAGTTTAAGTAAATTTACGTGAATACTAACGAGGTAAGTTATCGAAAGCTATAGTTTTCTAAACAGATTATCAAACCTAAACAACATAAAGATTTTGGAATTGATCAATACTAAATATATGTGGTTGTCCGTTTGAGCTACTTGTTGTACGAAACAAAAATATTTACTTATATACTTAACAAAGCAGACGGATCTTATCGTTTGATATTCGATTGTTCTTCGCTGGATCGATACCTATACCACATATTGGCGGTTTTCTAAAATGACTGCTACTTATTCTATGAGGACGCAAAAGCTCAGTCTTCTGATAACCAGTATTACAACTTTAAAGCAAATGAATTATACTTGCAGTGAATGACACCCTTATGAATGCAATACCAAAACATCATTGAAGTGGAGTAAATATTTACATGCTAGAGTGCATTCGATATGTAGACACGGACAAATTATTTTTGTCTATGACTGAAATCGTTAGCAGTCTTTCATTTAAACCTCAAGTGCACAAAAAAGACAAATCCTTAAGCATCCACCGTTATTGAAGTGGTTAATGTGGTACAAAAATCAAGTTCTGTCTAATTTTGTGTTTTTGTCTGAAGCACACTAGACAAACCATCCTTTAAATATGTTACGTAGCATACTTCCTAGTTATTTGTTGCGTAACTACTCTATTTTCAATACTCACTCAATGGTGATACCCAGATTGCCAAAGAGATGGAATTACCAATTTCGTTATCAATTCTTAACACCTCATTGAGTAACACGCATGGGAAATAAAATTATGCTCGGCCGATATCGGCTGATTACTGTACTCTGCACCTTCTCGTGTGGGCTAAAGTCTAAAACGCGAATTTAATATTAACATAGGATACAATACCCCAATTTGCAAACAGAACTTCATTTGGTTCCAGCAGGTTCTTATCAAAACTACTCACTCTGAGAAGTCTGACGTACGGCCTGCTATTCATGGTCAGACATATATTACTATGGCCCACATGGCTGTGGTGGACGAGTTAGAGAACGCCTTCTGGTTTGCAGACAGGACATAACAGTCCGATTGATTTCAAGTTTAGGAATATGAAGTATAACATCTAAGGGAAGCAGTTATCGATATACCACGCACCTAAACAACATTCCAATAGAATAGTCAGAAGACAAAAATTACTATATGAATTTATTTCACACACTCTCGTCTGTCGTAAACGTGTGACTAGCATGAAAACAAAACCAAACAAGACTTAAATGAAACGGTACAAAAGTACAAATTAGGCTGGATCGTGATTGGCACTCACGGTCAAACCCACGGTAAATAGAGGTTGAAAGTCAGTTGTTTTGTTCACATAGGACCGGCTGTTGACGGCTGATCTACAAAGCATCAATATACTTGAGAAGTTGTGAGTTGTGAGCGTTCATCAAGATCTTATACGAGGATGCGATTTTAGCACTGTGACCTGTAGTCGATAAGTGCCTTGCAATGGATGAAGCGGCGTTTCGTCCTCGCTGAGTATCACTCATTGGCGGGTTAGACATTGCAACTCTCAGCCAATTTGGGATGTGCTCCTTGGCCCTGGTTTTAAGCATTCTTTCTGTTTTACCAATGTATGTGTTTCCGCAACTGCAGGAAAACTGATATATGTAATGGCTGGTAGAAAACATAGGGGTTTGCTTTTTGACCGCGGGTAGAGGTAACCTAGTTGTTTGTGAGAGCACTACAAGCTTTGCTGCATTATACACCCGTTTTAGCGCGGACACGATGTGTTCTATTGATATCAATTCTTTATTTACGAACGTGCCACTTCAGGAAACGATTGATTTTGTATGTGCTTTTGTTCTATCCATCTCCATTCTTCTTCCAATTCCCTTTGACTTTTTGAAGCGTTTACTTTTATTATGCAATGAAAATGTGAGATTCTATTTTCCGGGTAAGGGCTTCCAACAAATAGATGGTGTGTCCACGGGGAGCCCGCTCGGCCCTGTTTTAGCCGACGTGTTCATGGCCGAAGTTGAACTGGTAATGCCTCCTGTCGGCGACGATCTGAAACTCTACAAACGATATGTTGACGACATATTCCTGATTAGACAAGACAAGAAACAAGTTGAAAAAACGATTTAAGCTTTTAATTTAGTCCACCGAAATCTGTCGGTTGCAGTTGAGTACGATGATGGGAATAGTTTGCCTTGCTTGGACATCTTGGTTAGGCGCCGTTCAGACGGTTCTGTCGAACGTTCTGTGTACCATAAACCAACATAGACGGGACATGAATTTTGCTCCTGTTGCATAGAAAAGAGCATTAGCACGTACACTGTTTTACAGAACATCAAGAATATGCTCTCAAGATAGACTACAAGGCGAGCAAACAGTGTTGTATGAAACGCCTCGTGTTAACAATTTTCCCGAACATTTAATTAGGAAACGGAGCAACTTTACTCCTGCGAAAAATACAACATTGGAAGTGCCTAAAATAGAAAGTCTACGTCGAACTCCCCTTCAAAGGGGATAGTCTGATGAACACTTTTGGAAAGATTATCAGCGCTGCGCTAAAACGGGTGTATAATGCAGCAAAGCTTGTAGTGCTCTCACAAACAACTAGGTTACCTCTACCCGCGGTCAAAAAGCAAACCCCTATGTTTTCTACCAGCCATTACATATATCAGTTTTCCTGCAGTTGCGGAAACACATACATTGGTAAAACAGAAAGAATGCTTAAAACCAGGGCCAAGGAGCACATCCCAAATTGGCTGAGAGTTGCAATGTCTAACCCGCCAATGAGTGATACTCAGCGAGGACGAAACGCCGCTTCATCCATTGCAAGGCACTTATCGACTACAGGTCACAGTGCTAAAATCGCATCCTCGTATAAGATCTTGATGAACGCTCACAACTCACAACTTCTCAAGTATATTGATGCTTTGTAGATCAGCCGTCAACAGCCGGTCCTATGTGAACAAAACAACTGACTTTCAACCTCTATTTACCGTGGGTTTGACCGTGAGTGCCAATCACGATCCAGCCTAATTGGTACTTTTGTACCGTTTCATTTAAGTCTTGTTTGGTTTTGTTTTCATGCTAGTCACACGTTTACGACAGACGAGGGTGTGTGAAATAAATTCATATAGTAATTTTTGTCCTCTGACTATTCTTTTCAAATGGTTAAAAGCGACTCAATGTTTTAAAGACAACAAGTTTCACGTTGTCCTCCAATCAGCATTTGATAATTTTTCGTGTAAATTAATGATTACTTATATTCATTGTGCCAATAATGTGATGTGGTTTTTTGTGATGAGTTAAAATTGTACGGACTAATAGCTGTTATTCTGTTATCTGATATGGCTTGGAAAATTGAGTGTCTAAGTTTCTGAAACACGTTATATGTTCATTTCGAACGTTGGTACCCAAGTTTTGTAAGCTTAATAGATGATTAATTATACGACACGTATTCTTTTTTCTATCTAATGTACTTATTAGAAGTGACAGTTACCGATAAACCTGAGTCTGTTTGAATCCTCGGTTTAAATGTGAAATACCTGTACGTTTTTCAAAAATAAATCTTGAAAGAGATGGGAAATATTTTAATAAAATTTCAGTGCATTGTGAAAAGTAACGTAAAACGTTTGTCCTGTTTGTTTGTAGAATCTCTCTTAGGGGGAAAACCACGATAGTAAACTATTGCAATGCATCAAATGGGTATATCCAGGATTGTAAAACTCTAACTATTTGCGGCAGAGCGATAGTAATCTCAAGTAGAGAAGCTAATGTGAGCGGAGAGAAGTTATTAACGAAAGAGACTACCAATACTTTAGCTCAGTATTCAAATAAAACCTCTCAGCTAAAGCTTTATTTCGTAAGTAATGTATGCATACAAAATCGCCAGCAAGAAGTTAGCTAGTTATTAATCCAGTTAACTATGTCTAAAGCTGGTTGTTGTAGCGTATAACCAATTGGCTCGGGTATACTGATAGTCTATCTAAGCATGTGGATAAGCATTCACGGACTCAGGAAACAGATTAACATAGTTCAGTTTCACTGACCTCATAAACAATAAAATTGACTGCTAATAGCAGATGTCACAGTCTAGGAGAACGCCGAAACGCTGGTTAAAAATTTAAGGAATATTTACTGAATAGCGAAACATGTTTGAAGCGAATAAGTATTACAGTTTACTGCATAAAGTCGTCTGTTTCCTTCAAAAGTCAAAGGATAGTTCGCTTACTACATAGCCTTTAAACATATTCAAAAAGTAGAGCATATTATCTAAAGCGACCTTAAAATTCACTGTGGTAATAAGATAGTCTACGTTTTTTATTTGCGGTTGAGTTCCGCATCGGACTCTTTGCAAAAGGTGCAGCCTCTTGATTAGACCTTTCAAACTTACGCCTTACAGGCAAATTCATCGTTGTATATACTGAACGGAAGATCACAACGGGAGTGTGATCAAACGTGCCGAATCTTGGCATCAAAACCAAAGCGCACATGCACAACGTAATTGATCTGTGTAATTGAACAAATCACGAAGTGGACAGTTTCAATCTAATCAACACTTAGAACACGCTTGGAATTGTTCCAATCGCCGCATCTGAAATAACTCTTGTCCAAGTGAACCAGAATTTCTTATATAAGACAGACGACGGAAGGGGTGTTATTATCCTTGGCAACCTGAGATTAAATTGGGAATGGAATGTTCCAGGGTTGCAATTTAAAAACAAATTCGGTATCCTGAATTCCTCCGAATGCCTATTGTTTTTCGAGGAACACAGAAATCGTACTGCTAACATTTTGCTCATATTTTGCTTTTCTTTACTACGGGTTAATGTTTCTGAAGTTGAGCTTTGTGTATCGTAGTATTGAAGTCAATATCTATGGTCTCCTGAGTACCAACAAAGAATTTTATCCTCCCTTTTAGCGCGTACATTAAGCACAGAGAAGTTGTTGAAAGCTGAAAATTCCCACACGAATACGTTTTCGAAGTGTCTTTCTCATTATCGAGTGAACAGTGGATGAGCTTAAACACAGACTTATTTAATTATTACAAGTATGGTGCTGCGGTGTATTTTTTGCCGTGAAGACAGTTCATGTGGACTGCTTTACTTAAACAACCAACCGGATTCCCGTAGGCTCTGCATCTGTTCTTGGTAAAAATATGTGACTCAACTGACGACTGTCTAGAAAACTATAATTAGCCACGAGATATCAAGGACCTTTTTGAAAAACAAATCTAGAATCAATAGTGATGAATAATTCCTGTCACATGATGTTTAAGTGAGTAGGATACAGAGGTGGTTTAGTAGTTCATACAGGGAGGGATCGCAGTACATAACTATTTCATGTTGCCAGTTGGAAAGTCGGCATACCACCCTGGGTTCATCTGTATTTGGGATGATCTGTTATTTGTGTATTACTTGTTCGACCAAATGTTCCATTAACACCATCAACAAGTGGTTCAGTTGCAACGTTTTTACACCTACGACTCAGTGATGATTCTGTACACTATCCATCTATGTGGCTGACAATCTTTCCGTTCTGCAGACAATGGGATTTATTAAATACAAACCATTTGCTCCGTTTCAATTCTGGAACACTAGTTCCTTTGCGAACTTCAAAACGGTATTAAAAACAGGTTGAGTAATATAAAAATTTTACGGCACTTTTGTTTGCAATTTCGTAGACTCAGTCCAAATGTACGCTTCCGGATAAAAGACTGGACAAGTTAATTTCCAGGTTTCAACTCATATGATTCATGCGTGCACATTAATCAATCGTAGGCATACAATCAGAGCTGATTAGCTTCAGTTGGTCGGCCCGGACCTGACATGAAAAAAGCATGGCATTTACTCCCAATTCGGTGCATTCGGTTTTGTGCATCGATCGTTTAGGTGCTTTCCTAATACCGACCGTTCTTCAGTTAACTGACTTTCAAAAGACCCTTTCGACTACGTCACCGCCTTATCCGCCCGGTTTCCGTACACTGTCTGACCAGAGTTGAACGGTTCAACTAAACTGAGTTTGCATTTGAAAATAGCATTTTATTTGTAACATGACGCGTATATGGGATTGTCCCTACCGCCATTGAATCGTTCACCCGCCAGTTTCTATACGATTATTTATTCAACTAATGATAACCTGCAGAATCGTTACCCATATTCCATTCGACCGTTATGTTCCTCTTTTTGAGGACTAGAGCACCGAAATTAATGGACTTGTATTTAGTTGAGCTAGACACTGTTAGGTAATACAGGCCACCTAACTGGTAGTTGGCGAAAAGCAAGCAGACATAACGGCGGATTTCTTCGTTCACTCTAAATGGGTGGATCCAGGATCAGCGCTTATGTAAAAACGTAACTAGGTACAAGTGTGAGTCAAGCTGTTTTATGTCAGGTGCAAACCAGTTAACGAAAGTTAATTGTCTATATTCCTCGTTCTGACAGAGGACGTATACTCTGTGGAACAAAACGGTGTACTGAGTCAGCTGGCCTCCTACATACCGCAGAAATAGGTATGCCCAAAAATACGCAAGTAAACTTTTGTTTCCTAATAGGGTTTCACAACGATTATTTTATAAAATTACTTCAACCACATTTGCGTCGGATGATAGCCGTTTAACCAATGTGCCATTCACGCAAGGCGATTGAGTTCTTCCGTTCTATGATGCAAATGAGCAATCGAACATTGGAACAGTTGACAATTAATGCGACTGGCTAGTAGGACGATTTTGCCTGTTCAGCGTAACCGATAACTCTAACCATCAGCTGTGTGACCTAACGACCGCTTGGATTGGCTACAATGAAATCAAGTTCACCAGCTACATTCGTTTGATCCATGAGTTGAACGATCGTCGAACTTTTTTGACTGAATTCAACCCAATGATTTACTTATCGCTGGTACACTATGTTAAAAGTTAACGGCTTGATAACAGCAACGGTGTCCCTGGGAGGCCATTGGATTATCCACCTACGCGATTTGTCGCATTCGTTTCCGAAACAGTCTTCTAAACTTTCCCGAACCAAAGGTCGTCTGTGCATCAACGAAACCGCATGCAACTTGTTCTCGGCCGTTCGCGGTTCCAATCACAGTCCCCATTCAGATTAAGCTCAAAAAACTAAGATCCGGAAGTGAGGAAGTGCAGGCTTTTGTGGTTTATTTGGTCAACGCTGTTTGGTAAATCGTCAGCCAATGTGAAAGTAAAATCCTCATCCTAGTAAAACAAAAAAATGAAAGGACTGTAGTGGAAAGATTTAAACCAGCAGCTTGCGTAAAGTTCATGTCCCCGCAAACAACATTCTGCTTCTACCGGCGAGTCTCAGGTTGGTTTCAGGATCCCCACGTAGAATGTCTGACCCAAAAGTCTGATGTCCGAAGTAACAGGATACAGGTTTTTCTTGGAAGACCGTATCAGGAGATTGTGTCAGAAGTCCGGGCCACTTGGTGATGAGGACCCATTCCAGGAAGCAGTAAATAAGATACTGACGTCAGATTTCCATTAATTCCGCACACAGTAAACATTTTCAATATCATATTAATCCTCCGGTAGATTGTGCATCTTTTTACTGCACAGGATAATACGCTGATAGTTAATCGTTTGTTCTTTGGAGTGCTGTTTGTTTGGGGAAATATTGTTAGTCCAATCACTCCGTAGGCAGAAGACTGTTGTGATACAGCTATATACACAGTTCTGTTATGTACTGATAGTGTCATGTCTCTTAAGCAGTCGGTAGTGCGATGTACAACCCTGTGAATTTAATTACGTTTATTACGATCACTTGATAAGACAAAGTTCAAACCAAATTCCCTGGGGTTTAAGTGGCTTCCAGGAGAATGTCGCGATAAGTGCTTGTTGCGGGCACCTTTTTTTATTGATTGCAAATAATCATCCATTTGCCTTCGGTCTGCAAATGTGCAAACTTTAACCACGGCCACAGACGGGTTTATGAAAGGTCAACTTGAACAACTGTTTGTGGGGAACAGTTGGTTCTACTCAGTCGGGTTTCAGGAGCACTAGAAATGCCGGCGATAGATTTCAGTGCATGAACGAAGGAAGTCCAACGGTCAGTAAAAAGTAAATCATACTATCCTGTGACACCAATGGTCGTGATCTGGTAACTTACTGAATCACTGCTTGAGCTCAAATTTCCACACTGGTTGACGGGTCATGATTTTAGTTCCCCTGCATACATAACGCTGCCGAGACCCAACTAGGTCAAAACACGTGTACACTACTTCACTAACATTGTCTGATACCAAGTGCTCGTAAATAGTTTGGTGTCTTCAAACCAAACAGTCTAGGTAGTGACCTACTAAAAACAATCAATGAGCTTGATAATTAAATGTTACTGATTACCGTCATTAAACAAGGTTTTTCTTGTTTCATTTTCTTATCCTTTGGGAATTGTTCGTCAATCGTAAATAAAAACCGAGTTAAAAACTGACAAATGAATTACCAGTGTTATTTAGTCAAAGACGAGTAGTTTACCGTTTTGGACTGTTATATTCATTCGGCCTGTTAGGTTATTGCTATTTCATGCACTTCCTACAATCATTACCACTGACCTTTCAACGAATTGTTTATTTTCAGTCAAACAACTCACAACCACTCCGATGCCAATAAGCACAACAACCCTGGTTCAGTCAACAGCATACGGTGAGTCAAGCTTGTGCAAAGTGCTAATCTGCTAATCCGATGTCGTTCTCTGTAAGTACGCCTTTCGTGAACCCAATGTTTTAAACTCAGGTATGCTTGTGTTTTAAATATGTCTCTTTATATTAGACCGAGGACCAAACAAAGTTGCAGAGACCGACCTTAATAGTCAGCTGTACCAAGAAGCCTTTGGTCATTGCGAGAGAAGTTGGTTCTGAAAACAGGGGCATGAACTAAAGTAGTTCTTCCATGTATTCTAATTTTGAAGAGACAACGTGATAGCAAGTCCATACTCGTGTGTCCTTCTGGAGCTGAGTGGTGGTCAATTCATCCAATATTCATGGCGCTTCATTCGACTTTGTAATAGTCTGGTTGTGTAATCGAAAATGCATCCTTAACATATAAACTGAATAAACCTCAGTATGTACAATACGAACCTGAGTAATATTTTCAAAATAACATGTAACCCCAATAAATTCAAACAAACAAGTCCAACCTCATCATTGTTCAGGTAATTGGTCTATGTTGAAAGTATAAAATCAGTTTTAACTCGTTACCCTTAATTTCTAGCCCAAATCCGATGTGCGACAATTTGTTGGAGAATTTCCCTAAATAGAGTTCACGAAAATTAGGTTAATTTGGAATGTACGAGAAGAAAGTCGTTTTTGTTTTGTAAAAAGAATGTTTTCAGAGCTGATCTGAAATAAATCATTGTTGTTTTATGAAAAGTTGGTTACTTACCGTTTGCCAAATTTATGTAGAGTACAAAACAGTTTACTCGGTTCAACTTAAATACCAAATATATCATGTTGTAAGTCACTCCTACTGATCTAGTTTATAAATACTAGCAAGAAATATTGACTAAAGTGAACATACAAAAAACAATTAATTTATAATAAAATGACCCTAACAGTCACTAATGCTCATAAGCAACAGCAGTGTAATCTTACAAAGCCACTGTGTCCATCCAAAGGATGCCAGTTGTTTTTTATCGTGAATTTGTACTAGATCATTACTGAAGTATTTAACGCCCAACAGGTCGTTCTGTTCCAAATTCGACTGTTTGGTGGTCCACTACATAAAATCAGAGTCTCATTTAATCCTGTCATTTCTAAACTAAACGAAGGGTGGATGAGGCGTGGTGGATGTAGTTAACATCTACTGATTGACCAATACCAAATCTACCATTCCATCAGTTATTCCATTTGCTTACAAATCACCCCTAGGGATTGTCAGTAAGGGTGTTTAGAGACGGTGGTTAAGTATAGAGCAACGTCAAGGTCACCTACAAATGTTTTTGAGTGGACTCACTGTAAAGGCTTTTAAATTTGCTGAACTTCTAGTAAAATAACATAATCCACCCCCATGTATTCACTGGAACTCATGAACTGGCATTGCCTTCAATTAGAAAAGACTGGTCCGCCGGCGCCAACTCATATTACACTTGCTAAATCAAGAGTAAATGCGGAAAACATTACACCGTCAGAAACAAGGGTGAATCATCTCCAGAGCGAAAGAAAATTTATCTAAATGAGTGCAGAATTGTGCGTCACTGGAGGAGAAGCTTATCACTATAATACATAAGAAGCCGCTATCGGCAACAAATATCGTATTAGTCTGTTATGCTATCGAGTATTTTTATGCATTCGACGTAGTTTAGCAACATTCTGACCCACAGTACCTGGGGTCTATCGGAGGTTTCTTAGTCGATCGGTGTATGTACTGAAACAATTGTTCGTGAACTTGACCTTGACCTAAGTTTTCTAACTGTAACTGATCCACTGAGGGTCTATTTGCTTCTAACTGAACGATACAAAACGGCTAGCGTGGCTGTATATATAGTATTTCTAAAACGGTAAAAATGGCTTCTTTCGTGGACCGTTTTATTCAGACTAGTAAAGGGAACTGAATGTTTCCTGAAGGTTTCCTCACAGATTTGCCTTTTATTAGGTAATGATATACACTGGAAACTTCAAGAAGCTAACCGGAATCTAGTTAGAATCAAATCTGTGCATTGTTTCAAGTTGACTTGCAGTAAACCGGACCAGTTCACCTTGTTCTTTCAGATCTTTGGTAGGATTTGGAGCATGAATTTGCGCAAATAAAAAACGGTCTTCACCTTACCCTAGTTAGTGTAAATAAGGAGAAAAACTGGACATGACAGTTAACCTTACGAGAAGGTTATTGATCCGTCTACCAGAAGTCACAACGATGTTGCCTTTATTTTGCACTGCACATATTTCACGAGGAAGATAAAGCCTAGACAAAAAGCGGTTAACCGCTCCAAAGTAAAACTAAACTAAGAACGTTCGAAATAATTTAGAACAGATAAACCGTTCGTTTTGCAATACTGTGGTAACAGCATTAACATAAAAAAGCTGTAACGGTAGTCTCAGACAAAGCGTGCAACTCATATTCTATGTTAGTATTTTGTTAATTAGCTTCAGAACAAAAACACAGAGTTCAAGCAACGCTGTTACTGCAGCATGTACCTAGTAAAAATCCGCCCCCAAATTCTGATTTTGTGTGTGCACTGTCCAGGTGACCAGCCTAAAACTAACAAAGATTGTTTTGTCTGGTGGTTTCAGGATAAACAGCATCTTACTTCATCAACGGCATTTCACGCAACACAGCTGTATCATATGCTGTGTATTCCACATTGGCTTGTAAAATTAAAATTTCTTTTAATGACACTGTATTGCAATGAAATCCTAAAACTCCTTGTTCTTCGGGAGCGAGCTGCGATTGTCGTGAGACAAACGGAGAAATGCTACTCAGGAGCTGCGTTTTGTCTATTTGCGTGACTTCGAAGCGAAAGCATGCCGACTAGACAAGCCCAAATCATAACAGTACTATCGGGAGAAAATCAGCGTGCAATGTTACCCCAATATGCACATCTACAAGAATGGAAAGCCATAAATGACAAAATATTCATGTCTGTAATGATCTGCAATCGATAACTAGAGGAAAAGTAAACCGGATATACAAGTATCCCCATTTCAAACCGAACAGTTGCTCGCTATCTTATCAGAACGATTAGATGATCTGAGCACTATTCACGAGTGAAACTGGTTGAGATAACGTGATCAAATAACTTGATCATGTCTAATAAGAAGTCATTGACGTAATTTTGAACACGGCTGTCTCACAAAAGAGTGGCAGGGGTTTGAATCTCAGTCGTAACAAAGACATTCCCTACCAATGAATTATGATAATGGCGGAACTCAAGTCAGTATGAAGGCTGCGACCGACTGAGAGTGAGGTTAAAATCGTGTTAACCAAATTTCTTATACTGCTCCTCGGAGCGATACAAAAAACAGGAATAAGAGTTAAATCAAGCGTGGTAGAATAATACCTCTCATAGGGGAATTCACTCAATTTATCAGGGCATTCGATCGTTATTCGTCGGTGTCCATAGGTAGAATAAATTTCTTTATCCACGTCATGCATGATGTGGATACTCGATCAGTGCATAACCGTAAAATCACAATCCACACAAACCATGTTTTCCAGAGTTTCGGGAACTGAACCATACAAACCGCTCCCTTCGGTCATTTACCCACAGAGTGAGGGGAAATAGACCGAAACAAATGTTCTCACGATTTTCACTATTGACCTGTCTCAACAATCGTCGCAATTTGTGCATAGCTTGTTCCTTGTCAAAACATTTTACACAAATTACATACTCTTTTCTGACTATATTCGTCTGTTTCCAGTATGCCGAACATTGACAATAGACAATGACTGCAACATTTGTGTTATTCCTTGTGATTCGTGCCATACTACTTAAAAGCGTCCCTGGTCAGCAAGCAAAACTACATATACAGAACTATGAAATTATTTTGTGCAACACGATGAGCCACTTTCGTTGGTTGTCAGTGGTTACTATTTCATTATCCGTTCTATCACGTTTCTAGGTATCATTAGGACGTAATTCCACTGACTGATCAAGATGCTGTACGTCAAAGAGGCTATGGAACGGTAGGGAAGAGATTAATCTCAAAGGTTATAGGCTTCTGTATCTGCGCACATTCGGTAATAAGACTTGTTAATAGGTTCATAAACTTGAAGGGAACATTCTGAAGGCTGATGAAATAAAATGGATGTAAAGAGAAGAACTGGAAGGCGACTCCCAATGCAGCATCCTTGTGTAACCGATAAGCATTCAATTCAAGAAGATATCCTACACACTTCAAATGTACCATCTAATACGCACGATTGCTTTCCAACAGCTATTTACTGGCGGCTGACCATCGTACACTTTTAGTGACCTGAGTTTCGGATGCCTTAACTGAATCAGTCTTAGCCACAGAGTTAATCGATATACTATGAACTGAGCAACTTTAAAATGCAAAAACATTCTGCTTACAAACGTTTTTGCCCATTTGAAACTCACCCTCAACAGAACAACTCATTCCTCAAGCGCATCTTTTTAACGGCAGAAATGACTATTGGCAGATGCCCAGGTATACGAAAAATTCTGCAGAGTAGTTATGAGACTCTAACTCATCTCCTTATATTTTAATAGAAATTCCACATTTTTTCGAACAACAGTATCTTCTAAAATTCACCATTATCTTAGTAGTGTACCATAAGGCGGCTCTAGTAAGAATCAGGCTTTTATGTGAGGTTGGGTAAGTCGAATTTTCTTTCAACAAAAAGTTTGTATTAAAGAAGAAGGCTGAAAAGTACAGTCTTCCATGGACTCTTCCTATAAGATTTAGTATCGAAGTTGTCCTTTTCAGGGCTGTATCGACAGGTCTAAGTCTACCTTTGCTTTTACGCGCATTAACTAGTGAACTGTTTGTCACGGATTGCCGATTAACCCAAGTTATACAGTTCGAAATTCATCCTTGTCTTCTAAGTTCCAAATAAATCGTCACAGTTGTTATTGCATTGGTGCAAAATAAAACTGGTGATATGGCAAACTATGGATAAAATAAATTCCAACAAGCCAAATTTCACGCGTTCTAAGATGAATCTTTCCGCAAGTTGTTATCACAAGTAAAACGAACCATTTTTTCTAATTTACTGTGGAAAACTCTCGCAGTTGTGCAAGAAATCACTTTGCACCCAAATTTTACGTTACAAAATACATATTGTGCTTCAGCACCTTCAGTAATGAGATAAGCATACTTATAGCCAAAGAAAAGTGAAGTCGTTTCATGGTTTTCTGCGTTTCCAGTGAACTTGACCACGTGGACAATTAGATATGTATGCACTAAAGTTCTAACACTCTCTAACATGTAATAGGCGCGATTCTTCTGTCTACAGTGTAATGTTGTGATCTGAATGAATGGATACGACGAACCAACATTTCACTGATGTTCTCTGATGCCAACTACTTGCAATGTGCTTTAGTTGGAACACATACACCGAACGAATGATAGTTATGTTTAATGGTAATTTGTAAGAGGCTGGACCAAATCAAACATTTAAGTCGTTTTCTGTAGAAAACATTAGTGTATCATGAAATATCCATTACCGATACTAGATAACTTTAGAGACGTTTGCAGATAATCAGTCGTCCCCGTACAAGTTCCAGAAACAACACAAGAACAGGAAACGTTGGCTAATAATGGATAAACAAAATACTGTCACTAAGCAGTGGATCCTCCGTCCAATTTTTCCTCAGTTCACTACAGTACTATCATACAGAACACTGTTGAGGTTGGGAAGAAACCAACACACCGCAGTGCAATTCTGATTCCTTATATGCAACTTAAAGTTCGTTGTCTACTTAGCAAGTTAGATTTAATATTGCCACCAGAGATAAAACAATAGAGTACCCACGAGGTTGCCACCAAGTCCGTTGCCGACGAGTGTGTTGATCAATAAACGCTAACATAGCAAAGTGTGTACAAACAAATTACCATATGCAAGTTTGACGATTTCTGTGATTTGAACTTGATAAGTCTACTATGGGATGGTCAGATTAAATTACCAAAACAGTTACTGTTTACCTTCTGGGCAACTGGTAGGTTGACCATCACTCACTAACAAATATGGTTGGGAATTGTGTACGACAGTCGATCGCGATTCTCGCGGACTCGATTGCTTAGGGGTCATCGTCGTGTGCTCAAAAAGCGTAGTCGTGGCCCAAATTCTTGCAGTGGCATTGATAGATACTACCCACAGTCCCTGAAAACAGCAAAACTGGAATTCAAGGCTTCTTCCCAAAGGTGTTCCGCTGAAACGTCTAGGTAGATGAAAAAGCTTCGACCAGTAATGTGTCGTGTTCGACTTTTATAATTCCAAATCCCCGACTACTTATCAGGAAACCAGAACGCCTCAGTCGCAGAATTGGTCCAAGCAACAAAGGGTACGCGAACCATCGATGACAGTTAAGTGTTTAAAAACAACCCGAGGTGTATTGACAAGAAAACATAAATCAAGTACACTTGAGCACATCCAACTTCTCCATCCAAAGCATGTTTTTCCAAAAGACATTGCCATGAGAACAACAGAAATGATAGAAGGTGAAGATCCATGTGTCAGGCAGACTATCTACCACTTGTAAACAGCATGAAATAGAAAACATACAGCACGACTGCACTTGATACCAGCACATTATGTGCAAAATAAAGCATTGCTTCCCGTGTTTACTAGGCAGCTTCAGGAACCTTTCTGAACCTCACGGAATGCGTAATCAAGCATAACCTTATCATTCAGGTCAATTAGTCCTGTTGGTCAACGTCTCCTGCGTCGTCTGCAACTACAAACGTGCGCCCAACCAACGGGAGCAAAGTACATGACCTCAAGGCGACTGTGCACAAATGGAACAAATAAGGACTTTAACAACAAAACTGCAGTGCTTATGGTATTGAGATTGACCTATTTTATTTTGAGTTTCTCGGTGTTTTTCTTTAGGTGATTCATGCAGGTTTTTTCTAAAACTCCTTGACTGATTACAAACCCCATTCTTGGTCATCTGCCATTTGTTTGGAAAACGAGAAAATCAAAATTAATTCGATTATTAAAACTTTGTAATTGTCAGGAATGTAGACTATTGCCAAGTCATCAGTTCAGCTATGATCGCTGAAAAGTTACACGCTATTTTTTTGACATTTCATCCCATTTGTACTTCAGCGCATCCATGCCATGGATACTGTTATCGTGGACAATGTTATGTCATCGATGGTAAACCCTATTGCAGGTAAACACATGAAACGTTTCCGTTTTTCAGTCCTATTTTTTTCCTCCTAATGATCTCACTTGCATGAACATACGAAACCACTTTCTCACGGCCATACAAGTGAAAAAATGCCCAAAAGTTTGTAAGAACTTTTTGTTTACAATTGTTCCTGAGTTTCCGTCAAATGTGCAGCATTATAAGAGAGTTCACGAACAACATTAGGCAAGTCTGGGTCACTAAGTTTTTGCAAACGATGCACGTGCTCAATCTTGTCTGAATTCACGATACCTTGGGGGAAGGAAAGTCAGCAAACGAATATCTGTCTAGATCAGTGGCAATTTTTGTGTCAAAACAGACCAACAGAACACATTATACTGTTGGTTATGCTTTTCGGAATATCGAAATTCATGTGTATGTTGATCTGTTGTTTACGTTTCTGAGAACCAAAAGGTGAGAAACTCGTCAGAAAACTCCAGCTGGGTATTTGCATGAAGGTTGAACGCTAACATCTAAATGTGTACATGGCACAAACAGATGTGCTGGTAAGCACGATGGGCATTTCGGATCCAACAGTAGGGGATTTATTCTCCAGTTCTTTCACTAGGTCACCTTCAAGCTGAATTTTCAGCAGATATCACATCTCTTCCAATACATACTCAAGGTAGAAACCACAGAAGAAACACGGATTGTATATAGCAATACACCTAGAATCGGGTTAACCATCCCTTCCAACTCTCTTTGTCTTCATATGCGAGCTGCATATCTGTGATTCTAAAATAAACAAGAAAAAAACAATACTAGTCACCTTCCGGTTGTCTACAATTTATCCGGTACATTACTGCTGATAATTCGAAAGGAAATTCGTCTCTGCCCTACACTAGATGCCTTGAGCAAAATATCTAGCTTGTCCGGCCACATCTGCTCTCGGTCATTCGGCAGTGCAAAAATAAGGTAGCCATTGGAGACGGATACAAAAAATTGACTATTTTGAGTGTCGAACAAATGGAGAAACGAAATATCCCATGCGGTCATACGTTGCTGTGTGCAGTATGCCATACTAGATAAGCGGTTCCATTCAAACACAGTGCATTTGCAGTGGACACGACCATGGATTGAACGAATGAGAAACATTTCGGCAAAACTCCCTGGATTTGTTGAGAAATAAGTGGATTAAACTGAAAAATCTACTTCTCAGAGGTCAAATGGAGGTGTCAGTTGCCAGGATTCATAACAAAACCATAAACGACTGTAGGGAAGGCTCTTGAAGAAGTAACTAAACACATGGAGTTCACAATGGAGGATGTTCTAAGATAGGTTTAAATACAAAAGCATTTCGTATGGGACAGTAGGTGTAAGGGAAGCATAGCGCTGGAGAGTTTTCCGACTGAAACCCCTCTGACTAGTTAAACCGAAATAACATCAAAGGAGTTGGCAATGGGGATCCACTTGTTTTTGAGATAAGGAAGACGTGCTCTACTTAGCGATCAGGAATGACTAACCTACTTGACGGTAAAAAGCACACAGGTGTGTATATATCAAGTGATTCTCCTACGATGTTCTCTTCAAAGAAACATAAAGCGTTAGTTCTAGAAATATAGACGACGTGAGAGAAGAGATCGCCACCTTTGCCCTAATTCAGTGACGGTCGGCCCAAATGTCAGAGAGATGACTATTGAAGACCAAATTCAGAATAGAGGACTTTGAATAGTCTATGGAGTTGGACTTTAACCGGGACCTCCCATAAACTTAGTAAGGAAACTACCTCGGGCTGACTGTAGTAACCAGTTACTGTTCGTAGCACACAAAAACACACTCACAGGGTAACACTAATACAGCAAAAATCAGAACCTATCTTTGATTCATGACAATGGCAAACTTAAAATCATAAACTATATTTGGTCAAACCACTGGAATAGTGTCATAACGGAAATGTTCGTTCACTCTTGATTTTCAGTCTCAAAGTAACAGCGGGTTAGAAAGCTGTTTGTTTTTGCGTCGTCACTTGAACAGCTAGTGAATCAAGAGGGTTTTCGTCACAGGTCTTCATAACAATGATGCCGTCTGTTTTCAAGTTGACCGTTGTAACTGGCTGTAACTGGTGTTTGAGGCTGGCAAACTGCTGCACAACTTTATATATGTAAACGTAGACAAAAGCGAATGCAAAAACGTTTATATATATGGACACGTTTGTTCTCAGTTCATACAGTTTCCTCACTTACTTATTACAAACCGAACATTCTATTCCTCTCTTCCTACTTTTTTATTCATAGATGTAATTCCAACTATTTTGGTGATCGTTGTCAGGTACACGCGTATTTAATTTTCTGTCTAACTGCATGCATGCATTGTTATTTTCGCTAAAGATTTGCCCTCCTGCTGCACGAATGCCAAAAATTCTCCAGTTCTTTCTTAGTACAGAAGCCATGGAGTCATTGACCTGCATGATTGCTTTCGTTTGATTACTTTTTGGCTATCTCAAGTTTTACTTCTTCAACTGCCTTGGATACCTCAGACATATTGCGAGTTATTCATAAAACCCACAATAACCATGCATGTTGACCAGTGTCAATAACGCAGGTGACCCTGAATGTTCCTATAAGCACTCAAACTGGAGCATGTTTTGCAGATGAAACACTCTTTGACAGCTTAGGCTTTGGGTTTGCTGTAGGATACACGCCGATCGTATTATCATAGCCGTCAGTTCACCAAGTTTGGCTGCAAGCTTTGCATCATCAGACGCGTTGGCAGAAGCAACACAACCTATTTTATACGGCCATTATTTTATATAGGCAAAACTAGCCCTAGTGGTTCACGTGCAAAGACAACAGACTATGGGGGTTAGATGTAACAAGGAACCCAAACATAGTCAACACGGACCAACGACTTTGTTTGCTTACACCCAGCTTTTCGTAGTATGTTTTTCTTGTGTGCGCCGAAATCCTTTGACAACAATCAGGTCAACTAAGTTCGAAAAATTCCCTAACGCACCTCAGAAGACGTGTATTCGACAGGTACACAAATACATTTCCAACAGGCACAATACTGAATAATGTTATTAGTTCACTTTTACAATCAAGCGGTTTGCAAAAATGTTCGGAACAATGGAAAACGGAATAAAATAAGAAATTACAGTACTGCAGAAATACGCAAGAACATAGATTTATAACGGGATTTGATTGATAGCTTGGAGCTACAGTTAGAAACATTTAACAAAACATAGTGATCGGAGTCAAAAAACGATCAGAACGATCGAATTAAGTGGATGGATGTTTGGAGACACGATAGACTTAAGTACAGCAGAAGAAGACAGATTGCCACCACTAGACTAGCATCTCATACATCGAGAAAAATGCTTAAACTCATTGGCTACTGAGTAATAAGAAATTATTGGGAGACAACGGGAGAGTGCGCATGAGTTCACAAGACAGAAACTAGTGTTATATGATACTGAAGAATAATGTAGATGTAAGACAAAGTGTGTTTTTTTTATTTCGGCCGAAACATTTATGACCTCAAGGTCCAACACGAAATTGTGGACTAAAGTATCGCTCGAACAGTTAGTAACTTTGAACGTACTAAGCGCCACTTTTCAAACCCGTAGTTGAAGTCAACTGTCAAAATCTGCTGGTGGTACGCTGCTTTCAAGAAAACAAATAGACTACCACGAGAAGGGCGCATTGAGCAAATTGAGCGTGCCAAAGACCAACCATCCAATCTGGCAAAATTAATCTGCGGAACAACGGAAAAAGTTGTCTATGAATATCGACTGTAGAAAACAGCATTACCGAAACTTTTCAGCAGAAACGGGTTCTTTTAAAATGAATTTAAAGTGAAAAGCATTGTAATGGAATTATTCTTGAAGGACGCCCGAAATCTTGACCTGTGTAGAAGATCTATGACCGTTCGTGTGTTAGTTGGACAATTTTGAAAAATAATTGTTCACCGGAATTGCGATAGCTAGTCAAATGTCATACCAGTACGAAGGAAGAAATATACTCCAATCAGTAATGCACTTAAAAGCCTTGCCTGCGGTTAAGGAAACAAAACAGGTTTTTACTGCAAATGGGCAAAGAACGTAAATGTTATTCATAGATAACTCTGATGCACCTTGAACACGTGTTCTGATTTAACGCTTGCTGTTCTTCCGCCAAAATGTCGTCAGCTTCAGCCACAGAATGATTGCTTCTTTTCTCCCCTGTTCTACTAGTTCTGATCCAATGTGATGCAAATATCTTGAAGGTTTAGTGAAACAGAACAATAAATCTAAAACGTTTATTTTGCTGTCTATATTATCGAGTGACTAACAGTGTGGAATTTATGGCAAGCAACCTGAACTAGATTGTAGACATTGGTGATTACTAGATCATCACGTGTCCAATTCACAGTCGATTATAAACCTTCCATTGGACGGAAATGTCAAGTCCAATGATGGTACGGGCTAAAATGTGCTTCATACAATCTTCACGAAATGTCAATATACGAGATGTTGATGATGATGATTATAATTATAATTATTATTATTTCTAAAGGCTTTCTGGTACAAACAAGTATTTTCTACAATTAATTGACCGCATGTAGGTAACTGGCCAATTGGCAATCCACACCTCGAAAAATTGCGCAACGATGTGGATGCAAGATCTTATTGTAATTTTTGTTCGAGCCGAAGTTGTTACCAGTTTCTTGTCAGACAGAAACGTGAACGATACTCGATCCCCCGAAAGCATAGATGAGAGTACTAGGACGTAGGATGTCTTGTACATTTGTTCTGGAAGGAAAAGGAAACCTACTTATGCAAGACAACTTTATTCTTATCACTTGTTTGTCCAAACGTAATTATGTTTACTCACTCCCTTTATCTAAATGAGAAACTATGGGAACCATTCAAAATCGGTTCAACTTCAATCTTGAGTCCTATAGTCCCGTTTGCCACATTAACGTAAGATACTGGTCTTGTCTGGAAGCCTGACGTAGTCTGTTAACATCAACACTTGGCCTTCAAGAGGTAAAAGTGATACCCCTTCAGTTGCTCAAACTTCAAACCGTTGAACCCTGCTTTAAACAACATGACTTCTAGCGACACCTATCAAACTTTATGTGTCGAAATACAGTAACCCATTGTTTGCTTTGGAGGAACTTATACAATGAGTAAAAGGCACCAAAAAGTCCACGAAACGATAAACAACAAGTAACCAAATTGGATAATAACCGGAATAGATAGATCCAACACAAGCTCATTATTCTCAGATCGATCATACTATCCAGCGGTACTGGTTGGACTGAGTGAATTTTTTACAGGTTAATATACATGGATCAATATTGTGCTAGCTGTTTTCTCCTGTCCAAAACTACTAATCCGCAGACAATCTATCCCGATTGCTTCAGTCGACAACATTTCAAACTTGTATTCAAGTACCCTCAAGCTACCATCATCAGCAGCTTAAACCTGATAGTGAATATTTAATCGTAATTTTAATTCACGACTTAGCGCTTTTGGAATTTCATAATAACTTCCGAATCGTTTGTGCTAAAAGCTACAGATGTGCAAATAGTTCACCTAGTTAGACGAATCTTCAAAATTCGAAATTAAACGTTATTACTAACCACAGCTATTGACTTTTTACAGATTTGTTCCGCAATATTTGAAATAATAGTCATGGATAACACTTGTTAGAAGCGACTCTCAATTTTCTTCTGCTTTTTTATATAACCTGACATTTGTTATTGGGTTTACCGGGAAGCACTTTGATCATTACAAAAGTGTAATTATTGACGCTTCAGCAATAAGACGATATCTTCCTGAAACTGCATCGTTCATTAATTACTGGATTAATGTTTCGTAAACAGAGTTAGCTCAGGTATTTAAATAAATGCTGCTTAAAGCTTCGAATTTTATAAATCGTCAATTTTTCACGGTTCAGCAACTTCACAAATAGTTATAATTATGGGACAAATTCAAACACTAAATAATTATACGGTAGAAGTTTTCAATGAATTTTATTACTAAAGCAAAACAAGAATGGATAAAATGAGTGAAGGAACAATGGAGGTGTCAAATGCATGCATTTTTTTACTGGAGACAACTCTGCACAACCGAAAAACTGGACATTTTTGTTATCAGCTATAATTCTGGGTTCCGGTAGTAAAGTTATGGCAAAAGAACATTTGATATGTTTAGATTATAGTAGATTTAATTTTGTTCCGAAGGAATCAGGTGTTTATTCTTTAAATTTAACAGATTTGAAGTTTCAAATTGACCATTACCCACAATTGATCGCAGCTGTCGCACTCCTATAGACTTTTCAGTCGGCGCCTTTCGAAAAGAAGCACTAGACTCGAGTTTCGCTCTCATTAGAGCTCGTCAGGAGTGTATATCATCGCCACTGCCGGGACTTGAACCACGGACACGCTGTTCATGAGGCATCCGTGTTTACCACTGCACCATTGACCTCACATTAGGCATGACCGAATAATCACATTTGAAGTTTTCGCAAACCATAATGTCATAGTGTTGAAAAATCGGGAGTTCGGGTGTTTTACGTAAACACCACGCTAACTTGGTGTTAAACGTCCCTTTCGGACAAATTTTTCAGCCTGCACGTTTTGAAAAAAGACTCTCCTCAACGATAAGCTTTGCTAACTTCGTTACTATTGTAGATCACCGCCATGTGCGGGATTTAGACTTCGATCCACGTACTCTTGAGGAAACATTATTGACGACAGCGTCAGCGGCATCAAATTAGGCACGGTCGAGTTACTGCATTGAATATATCGGTTGTATTCGTCTGGCAAAGTATGCTCACCTCACCCAACTTTTTAAAAGGAAGCACACCGACTGTC
>JTDE01020893.1:18403-43279 GCA_014338405.1 Paragonimus skrjabini miyazakii | reverse complement strand
AGATAACCTAACGCTCGAAGTATATCCGTCAAGTTGTGAGGTCTATGGTACAATGATCACCGTGGTCGAATAACAGAAACGGTGGTCCTTAATCCATCCGGGACAAAAATATACATAATAAAGTTGCAGTAACTAGAACAGATCTCAAGCTCAGTGTGGTGCGGATGTATGGTTGTACTGTACTACTCATAAGTAGTTAGTCGGATGTGCGCTCCAGTCTAATATATCTAAGTACAAAAAAGAAATACTCAAGTGCAATCCGACAAGTAATGTTGGTTTTACTCCTTTTTACTCACAAGTAACAATTGTGACATCCAGACCTTATCATCATATACGAATGAATGTCTGTGCCTGAGGTGTTGTTGAAGCGTTTATCATGCGTATGGCCGTTCATAATGAACAATCCTCATTCTGTCCACGCTGTCGGCTCAGGGCACTAACACTTCAGTTTACTTCTGACTAGTGATAAAGCTTATCTGAAGGTGACAACTGAGACAAAATGTGGATGGTTTCCGTTGTGTATGAGCCACATCTCCCATTCGCTAACAGTAGGCCTTTTATGTCATACGGTTCATGCAGAAACTCTCATGGTTTGCGAGAAATGAGAGAATAAGTAACCTAGAACTTTTCGTCTACAAATTGTGTTGTTCTCTTCAGTTCTAGATAAACTTTGCTAAACTTTTTATCAAAGACTGTTAAAACTAACGGTTCAACTACATAGCATAATATCAGTCACCATTTGGCGTACAGCCTCTATCACCGTTAGCGACAAGACAGGACAAGAAAAGGCTCCTTCTGGATGCACAGAGTCTACTTGTGCTTGCTTACAATAAACGCCTCAAGATACATAGGAATACAATCATTGGTCTCCAAATAATTCACTTTGAACTCACTAGCTTAGTTAGGCTGGTAGTGCAAAAGTCAACCCTGAGAAATAACTAGGTGTTCCTAAGCCCGGATGGCGATGATGTTTGTTGACTTCATACCGATTGGTTGCATAATGCGGAACTTGATCCAGCTAGAATCCTTGCTACACTAGCCTGAGTGAATCCGTAGGCATTCTGTTATTGGTTAGTAACTTGTGTTTCAGGGACAAGGGCTGTTAACTTAATGGTGTTGGGACATAAACGGTCCCGCAATAAGATAACTGATTGAGTAGTGTTTTACTTGGCCATCGCCTATGGCCCATCCAGTATCTGTAGGTTTACGTTATTCATATTAAATAAAAGTCAATCAAGTTTAAAGGTACACTTGCTTAACCAAAATGTCAGCGTTTTTGTCAGCTTTACGTATACTTCCACGTTGTGTATAACCTCATCGTAGACAACGAATCTTTCAACTCCGCTATTCTGAATAATCCGTCCAAAAATAAATATCGTCTTTTGTGGGCAAGACGTCAATAGGTTAATCGGACAAGTTATTTAGAAGGAATTAATAACCAAAAAGAACTCTCAACTTAGTTCAGAGCGGCTTGTTAGCAGCGGTTAATATGGGTCAGTAATGGTCGGTACACTGCTGAAATCAATTAACACTACGGAGGCTGAATACATCTGAACGATTAAAGCATACTTAAGTTAGGTTAGTCAGTTACACATTTATGTCGGAAGCGTAGTTTTTTTGACAGAACAGAAGGAGTAGTTCATTCAACCATCAAGGTATGTCTTCTCGATGAGTCAACGGTTAATTTCTACTTAAACCGTTAAACATCAATAGTAGAATCCATGACTATTGAGTCCCAAGTTGTCCTGAATCCTGGAACTTTAGGTCGGTCCAAAACAGGTTCTTAATAGATACCGTTCTGCGGCTATTTTTAATTGGATATGTTGAACTCTGAGATTGAAATTGGCGGATAGACATAGGAGTAAACTTGCCAGAGCAAAATGATAGCCAAATCAAGGCTGATCGGGAAATTCACTGCAGGTCAATGTGCTTTCTCATATCTTCAATATCATACTCCCTTTATGAACTCCCCTGTTTCGTAATGCTCACTTGGTTATGTGGAGTGATATTTGACTGATCATAAATTACCCGCCTTAGCTCGTTTGACTATTTTTTTCCATTCGCTTGGGACCCTAAGACGCGTCTTATAAGTCCCATCTAAATCTTGTTAAAAATAGATTTACGCAGTAAATAGTACTTCAATCTGTCAGTGTTGAGTGTGTGCTACATGCTGGCCTGGTTCTCGTTCAGACGTTTGTGACTCCCCTATAACTAGCACGTCCTGCTACTTGGGAAACATTTATAAATCAACCTAGCACATAAAAATCAGTCCGATGCTGTTTCCGATTCATGCTGTTCGTCCAAGTAGTGCAACACATTTACTTGGGTTATATGTTTGCACACCGAACAAATTGCTTTTGTTGCTACAACTTCCAAAGTTGATTGCTCAATTTTCCGCTCTTTTCCGCAAGAAAAGCATGCGCCAAGTTTTAAACTAGTTTTAAAAACGACCTTCAGCTCTCAATAGGAAGTTACCTTCACCACCTGGTTTCTACTGAATTCTCATCGGAAAAACAAGCCTTGCCGAATGAAGTATACTACTGCCATAATCAGTGCACGATTTATCCTAAATTCACTTGTTAACACACTTTCACATTGACACGGTCACGTTCTACTGCATTCTCCTCTTCATTCAGTTGTACTACCCACTATCGTGGAGCCCGATGCGCTATTTACATGGAACCTGGCGAGCAACAAGGAGTCAACGGACGCCAAAGCGAAACGTCTGGTTGCAAAGATGGTAAGTATTAAACTATTAAAAGATGCACATTAGTCAAGCGAGTTTATTTTCCTTAAAGAATTTTTAAAAAAACTTGAGTAAACATCACCCTTACTGGTTGTCCTCAAATACTGGAAAAACCTTTATTGCTAATGATGAACGTGGAACGTGAAGATCACACGTTCATGTCACAATACATCTGTTCCATTGCAAATTTTGTTGAACACGGCAAATCGTCATAAACAATTTGTTGTAAGTACGCTGTCCTGTTCAATCTGTGACAGAACTATGATTATTCTTCAATCTTCTATTGGCAAATGCTTCCCTAATGTTTGTAAAGTGACAAATGAATCGTAAGACACGCTTATTTATCACCACAGTCCGGTCTCATATTTTTAGTAAACATTGCTTCCCAATTTCACTGATGACTTCTGATGACTAGTATGTGGTTAAGTTTGGATATTTTAGTATTTATGGGTCAGTGTTGCATCATGCGATACTTTGGAAATTTATGTAGACTGCATATACACCCGTCGCTTGTGCCTGTCCTTGCCCCATTCAGTATTAGGACGTCGATCCATGTTCTCATGAGACTCTCCCTCCGAACCATTGTAAGACTTATTCCACGTTGAATATGGCCGGATTTTCTCATCCTGACACCCTTGTAAATAATGTTCAGATTGTCAGATCGCTTAGAGAGACAAAACGGTAACAGCCTTGTTGACTCCATTTGACAATCTCACATTTAGAAACTCAGGATCTGAGAGAATTTCTTAATTTCATTTTGTTTGCCAAGAATTGTTTCATATTGTTACTGGGGGATTAAAATTATATCTGACGTGACGAGCGCCATTGAAATCAGGTTGTTGCTTCACATGTAGATGAATATTTTAGTCAGCAACATCTCAGAAAAGAGGGCTGAAGACAGGTTTTATTCTCATTACACACAACCCATCGGTTGTTTGTATCGTTAAGCGATTAGCACCTGAAGTTCAACTAACGGAGTATACAGAACAGTCAAGTAACCATTTACATAGACGACTTGCAACCGAAGTGCTACTTCGCAGCAAATCTGACTGTGTTTAACAATGTAATATCTCGTCAAAGGTTTGGTCCATAGCACAGTGATCAACACTGATGTCACAAGAATTTAGGTTGGTTAGAACCACGCTTGTGGCGACGGTAATCACTAGTTCTGAGCTCCGCCTATAAAACAATTTGAATACAGTGTTTCTTTTCAACTGGCCCAACGACAAAATCAATTCCAATTTAAAAGCTGGTATTGAAAATGAGGTGTGTTTAATTAATGTCAACCAAACCCTCAGTTATCCGCCAATACTCCGTATAAGTTCACTGTTTCTATGAAAGCAGACGCTTCATTTTTCAGGCAAAGGACTGTATTCCTGAACGACTGATTACCACAGAATGTCTTTTTTCCGAATGCATCAACTTTGCCTTTTAGAATCCATAGCAAGCTGTCTACCGATGAATCAGATATCAATTATCCAGTAACGCATAGGTTTACATAAGAAAACCGTTTAGTTAAACAGCCAAGCAAACAAATCCGTCTTGCGTTTTTCAATAAAACTTACTAGATAATTGCTCTCAAATAAATTAACCATCACTCACAATTGATCGCAGCCTTTCCATTCACACCGACTTATTTTCGACTGGTTCTCCTTAGAAGTAGGGCATCTTGTTGATATAAAACTATAAATGTGCAAAAACTACCTAATCCACCTGTGATACTGGTAAACAAATCTATTCTCTGGACTGCCATCGCTTTTTCCCAATCACGCAATTAATGAATTAGCTCGACTGCTTCACCCTGACTCGAAAAGGGTTCACCTCGTTTTAAACGGTTGGTTGTTCTGATGAAGTTAGCAGTCTGTCTGAGTCGCACAGTGTCTGAATAATCGTAGTTTGTTTGTTGTACATTTGATTTGACTCGCTTATCTAGTCAAGCGCGTTGTGTTAAATGAGGTACTAGACGTATTCTTGAGCACGGGTAATATAACTCCAGGCTTGATCTTTAACGAAATCAGAAATGCACAAGTGCTGGTTGTCACAACTTAAATAAGCGTTTATCAAGTACGTAACAGCTCCATAATCAATGGTATGTCGGCACTCAGCCAACCTGGCAAAACTCCAACACGTTACTTGCAATCATACGGTTGACGCACTAAGGTCTATCAAATGTATATACACTCTAATTCCATTCGTTTTGATCCATCCAGTAATTTCCGATAATGACTTTCAGTTACCACCACTCTTGTTATTTCTCAGAATAATTAACGCTTTTAATGAGTAGGTGTCTATTCTGAGGAAACAATATAATTGAACTACTCATTATTCCAAAAAAAATCAGGCTTACAGTCATCACGCAGACCATCGAAACAAAAGTCGATCACTGATGGTGTGTTGATACACTTTTAGGAACAAGAAAACCAAGAAACATTTTTGCCTATACTTTTTATGCTGACTGTTCAAGTGACGCGCCCTTTGCTTGGCTTATTAATTACTCAGTTATTTAACCAATTTTTTGATTGTTCGACTGATTGGTTGATTGATTACTCGACTGAGTGGTTGACTGACTGGTTGATTGTGATAAGCATAGACGTTAGTTGGTGATTGTTAACCGCTCTATGATTTATGGTCTTCATGACAGAAAACCTCGTTTATCTCTACTGAATACTTAGCTGCTCCGCCCACTTTATGTCACGTGGGGTTAAAACTGATGAATCAGCGTTCAGCACAACAAGTTATAAGTCCAGTATACGTAGGCTGAAGCTTTTCTAATTGCTTTAAACGATTTTTGAGGGCATGTCGAAAAGGCGACAGGTTTTTAACGACTGGAGACATCACTTCACAACCTACATTTGTGTGATGTGTTTGTGGTTAACTGACTGGCTGGCTGACTGACTGACCAACCAGCCGTTAGTACATCTGCACATCTTCGTCACAACAGATGAATTGGCCAACTTTGGAATCGCTCTGCAGACCTTTTGCACTCATAAGATGTTTCAACTGAGGTGGACAAAATAGGCAAGCACACAAGTAACCGTGCGAGGAAAGATTCTATCATAACCAGTGTTTCGTACACAATACCATCTTTCCAGGATTGCAACAGTTACCTGAGGCAGTATGTTCAGAGCGCGTGCCTGGACATGGGCGTGCGTTCCGGTACCATCCATGTGGTATACGGAAGAAGGACAGCGTGCATAATCATGACTCTCTTGTGTGTCCGTGTGCATATGAAGATTTGCATCCTTCATTTATGTGTATGCAACTATATATCTGTGTGTGTATGCTTATAGGGGAATGTGCATGACAGAATCAGGCAGGCATCTTAACTACAATGTCAATTCACGATGAACAGAACAAGAACGAGCAAGAAGTGGAACGAAACAGAACAAATGAGGATGAAATGAAACAGGGCCCTACGATTCGTGTGCGTGCCCACGTGCCCTGGTGTTCTTTTATGTACTGGACGTGCATATGTGATGATTAGTGTGCGCAGTTGTTCTGAGCCGCTCAGGACCACGTATAGTATCCGGCGGGAAGTAAATCAAAATTTGACTGGCCATTCGTGTGCCGGTAACGAAAAATGAAAAAGTGTGTTCATATGCCAAACCTGGAACTAGTAGACGATGGCAGAAAATAACGCTTTATATTCCCCCTGCAGAAGTTCGACCTTGACAGCGGGTCTGCCGACTGGTTAGTTGTTCAGATATGTCACCTGAGCTATACAGCCCAGGCCAGCTTCACTGTTAAGAGAGCAACACCTACATAAATTTATTAGAGACATAAAAGAAACTGATTCAGTCATGTGTCCTGTCCTTTGTCTTTCTGTTTCGTTTTTGTGAACAAACGATTTCGGAAAAAATACAAGATGAAAGTAATCACCTGTTGTACGCTCGTCGAATTATTGAATAAGTGAATGCAATAACTTTATTCTTTTGGTTACCGCTGACATCGAATTTTGATTTCTTACAATGTCTTACAATTGTAGTCAAGTAGATATGAAGGTTTTCCAGCTGAGAAATTGTTTGGCAGTGGTTTAAAATTAAGTAGTAAATTATTATTATTGGACGGTTTACGTAGACAGTTGTCCTGAAAATGTTGTAAACAATTGTATCAAGGATGCGTGTTCAAGAAACCTGGTTGGAGTATCAGCTGTTATGATGACATTGGTTCGAGCGTTGTTTTTTTTGTGTACGTGAAACTAGGTGACTCAATACACTTTAGTTGCATCATGAACTCAAAATTGACTAGTCCAAATTCATAACACATAGTGTTATTCACAAATGTGTTTCTCCGCACTGAACTCAGTTGACTGAAACTACGTTTTTGATCACAACCGCTCCATCCGTCCAATTGTGTCAATGTTGTCACTTCACACTGCTTTTCAGAACCAGGGCACCTTTACTGGTTGCAGAAGTTGAATAACAGCTCAACGCCTAAAAATTCCCAGCTTTCAAGATCAATTATAGGTGATGTTCAATCTATATGAAAATCAAAATCCCCCACTACACATCAATAATCAAAATACCGCCCAACAGGTTAATGACTTCTGTGATTTCACCTTAGAGAGAAGTCCTAGTCGAGGGGTCATCAATTGCAGTTAACAGGATAGTTATTGTCTCCTCTCGAGACGATCGGGCGACCTGATCTCTACCCACAAATGAGTGTAGTTGAGTGTTCACATGCAATAATTGGGTCGTACCTAATGTGTGATCAATGGCGCAGTGGTCAGTATGGTTACCTCATGAATGTGTGGTCGGAGTTCTAGCCCCGGCCATGGTAGGGATATGCACTACGGACGAGCTCTAAGGAGAGCGAAACGCGAGTCTAATGCTTCTTTTTGAGAAGGACCGATTGGAAAGTCTACGGGAATGTAATAGCTGTGGTCAGTTGTGGGTGATGTTCAACTCACAACAATCACACAGTCAACTCAGCCGGATTACTGTTCCAGTTATGAGCCATAGATGCACGCCATGAGTGACTGAACAAGGAATTGATGAGTTTCTCTTATAATTTGCATAGCCTAAACTAAGTACAGCTTTAAAGAAATGTTGATGCAATTACGGCCCATAAGGCAGATACTACGCAATATTGGTTCCGATGCGGCGGAGTGTTAAACAGCCAACAGGCGGAAAGTAATTACTACTAATGGGGAGCAAGTGACACTCACTGAGAGTGACTTTGACTGTAAACGACATGCGTTATGAAGCGTCCTTTCGGGATCCATTTGCCTTAAAAGAAGTTGTTGTTATCTATATTCAACTACTACGTGATGGATTTTGGCCTTTAGAAAAGGGAATTATTCAACAGAGCTTATTTTCGTTGCCGTCACGTTAGGGAAGATTATTGAGATTTTATGTCAATGTCGTTATTAAATTGATTGGGTCGGTGGGGTCTTTAGTATATACCGCATTAAGAAAGTACAATATCGGTAGATGGTGGCTGGTTGTTATATACACGCTGAACGGCACATCTATGTGGTTGCAGCCTTTATCTTTGGATATACTTTTCAGTCAAAAACCGGTTAGAAGAAAATCATTATATTCGAGGAGATCTTTGAATGTGAAGTAGGAGAGCATTTGTGAAATTTTTCACTCTAATGTTTTATATTCGCTGTTCTATACGGGAATGTTTTTACCTTTGCACAAGCCGTTTGCCACAAGCTTAGTGATGTAGCCGGACTTTAGTTATTCACGTGACATGGTCCATGCACATCGTCCATTATTCAAACATCTAATCAGTTCGTTGTTTGTAAATGATCCTGAAAAGCAGATGTGCCTCAGGTGACGGATTGTTCTTCAACTCCAAATCGAATCGTCTCACTAAAGCTCGAATAGGCTTAACCAATGATGCAGCCAGTAGTTGTTGCTGTCAGTAGGTCAGTACGAGTAAACATTCATGTTACCTGTGGAGTGTATCCTCACTATACAGTGTTAAAGCAACATGGTCACAATGACAAAATGATGTTCCATGATACGTGGGCCGACTCTACCTATGCCCTTTGCTACCAGTTTCTATCACCGTGATGGATTCTTCTTTATTATGCATTGGGCTTATGTTTTTGGGTTTACTGCACTGCAAGCTTTACGCATGTGTTTGTATGCAAGTCTGTTTGAGGATGTCCACTTCCTAATGCACTTAGTCTAACTAGAAAAATTTTCATGCACATTAGCACCTTATAACGCAGGTGCAAGTGTTTAAAAACACGGTAAATACATTCAGGTTATCAACTTGTTAATCAGTGCACACCTGCAACGATAAATGATTACAATCGTCAAATGGACAGCCGTGTGTGAAGAATACATTGTGTTATTAGGTCATACAAAGAAATCTAGTTTGAAAGGAAAACCTTTCCGATATAAAAGAACAGACCAGTTATATAAATTTCCCACGAATACACGGATGGTTCCACCTGGGTATACGTAGTGATAGTGTTCTCTGTAAAGACTCTCGTAAACCAGTAACATAACCATGAACTAATAAAATGATCCAAAGTGATTTAAATACGATAACTGTTATCTAATATAAAGCTCTAATAAGTATTTTCTCAAAGCAGTGTAACAGTATTGAAGTATAGTTTTTATTTGTTATTGATGGAACATGACAATAAAACTGGTGTTCAGGGTGTGAGAGTTGAACTGAAATTCGAAGTATAACACTATCACCGACAGATTGAAAAGCCATCATGAATGTCCTGAAAATACCCTAACATAATTAGGAATTCTGAAAACGTTATTTAGCGGTTAGATGCAGTTCATGTAATCTGACAGTAACGCTTCACTTATTCAGTCGGTGGTTTAAAACTACGACGGAGCGCCTGCTTGTTAAGACCACTGAATTTAGTGAAATATAAATTGTCCATTGGTTGCGCAGTCGACGGTTTTTTTTACCGATCAAAGTGACGTGCATTTTATGCTCTATGGATTGATCCCCAACGCATCAGCTGCAGTATGGTCTTCATTTCTACCGGAGTCAATAGAAAAGAAAAGATGTTGCTCCCAATTTATCTCAAGATTCGTCAGTCTAAAGCTATTGTACTCGTTCTTGTTTCATTTGCCATAATATTTCTCACTTGTTACTGGTTCAGCTTGTTAACAAGAACCACTTCACGTATTATATTTAAAAACTTTTTTTTCAAAATGGCAGTCCATGGTAAACTGACACGGTTACATCAGGTGCAGAAGTTTAGCATCTACGTGTACTCACTTATTAAATTCTGTCACGTACTCATTTGACACCGGTCTCAATCTAGTGTTCATACAAATCTTCCGTAGCAAGGAGAAAATGAAGTCGGCCGTAATAAACTGGAAAAGTTTAGAAACCACCTCACTAAATCATCAGTTTCGCTTGTCTAACCTTGTCATGCCGTCACTATTAAAAGTCTCTTATAGATTTGTTTTAGTTATGAGGCATACTGATCACACCAAAGTGTATTCATTCGAACCTTCAGTACACCTTTGCGGAAACTCCATATAACTTTTTATCTATCATCAACAGTTGCAACGTTATACAATATTGGTAATAAGAGGAATACAGCTTGAAAGTAAACAGTTGTGAACAGTCCTATTTTTGCCCGTACACTTACATATTCACGGCATGAGTTTTTTCTGGATATACGTAAACAACATCAGTCTAATAAAATTTACGTATTTATGCGAGAATTTCACAAAAGGAATCCCGTTTCTAGGTGCTGAGTAAACTGAAAAAGGATACAAAACAAGAATCCTAAGAATCGCTGACCACTCAACAAAACCTTAAAAAGCACCTTGATTTTGCCACGACCGTTTACGAAGATGCACCCACCAATTATATCAGTACCCGAGGGATAACTATTTTGGATGTGTCCGACTACCCAAGCCACTCCAAAGAAACCAAACGTCCATTTCAATAATCCAGCTATAAATTGATATGATACTGACCTCGAAAATATTTTTAGACATTTTATTAACCTTTCACATTACCCTAATCATGAAGTGAATATATCACAAAATTCACTATTTGCTATCCCCAGAATAAGACTTAATAGAGTAGAATCTTATTACTAACTAGTATATACACAAATAAGATTCAGAGACATTTCTTGCGCGACATTGGTGAAAAATCTTGAAACTAATCAATAATGTTTGACTTGTCTTCATTAATTATTGTTGCTTGAGATTTCCAACAACATGTATACCGGGTTGGATCTGTGTCATCAGCTGCCTCAACTGATTAAAGACTCTTCCGGTAACTTTGTTAGATAATTGTCGATCTCTCTTGCCTCCGTAAACGTCGTTGCAATCACAGGTGAATTGATAGTGGATTACCACAAACCTGATTACACAATATATTATACAACTGTAAACGTGTCCATTCACTAGGTGACTCAATTTATATAATAGATAGAACCTGCTTGCTTTACGTTTGTAACTTAAGACAGCAAAAACTGTTGACATATCTTAATATCTCGCCTAGAAGTACATATCTCAATTGTAGTTCTTCTCGGTCATTTTGTTGGACACTGTATCCAATCGGATGATTTTTTTCTTGGTTTAACAGGTTGTGAAAACACCTTGACTCGGATACTTCTGGTTTCTTCTATATGCACCTTGATCGTTATGGTAGCCGTTTTCCTGCTGTGTTACTGTTTTCAATTATGGTAAGCAACATATTACGCACTTTTGTTTTTTCTAGTGCTGTAGATTTTTTCCATACATGATTCTAATTTTTATTAACTTCTCAATAGGTCATCATTACCTCCAAAAACTAAACATCAACTTTATGCAAAGTACAACTGTATGACAAAATATTTTTGGTTAGCCACACACATCTGAATTGTGAACAACTTGCATTGTTAATACAGCCACAACAAATTTTGTGAACAACAAGAAAATATATATGCGTATATGGATAGCTTCAGTATAGACTAGAATACAACTTTAGACCGGTTTAGTATAAACCCGAAAGATTTGGTACATCTTGAGATATATTTGTAAATGTACTTAGATCCCAGAGTGATGGAAGCTTACATGGCCGTACTCATGTCACACATGAACGAGGTCTTCCACATCACGGAATTTAGCAATCCAGGTCACCTGATCCGTTGAGTTTTGTGAGGTTCTTTCGAACGTCTCACAGTAGCGTCTTAGACGCTGTCCATCAGTCCTGTGCAAAATGATAATCATTTACGACGTTTAGAACATCATGATCGTTTGTTGATAACCCGTTCGTAAATAGCATAACTGCATCTAGGACATTACCATAAAGGCAGCTAAAGTTTGTTTTCGCACAAAACAACTACTGATGCTAATATCAGGTTTGATTAATCACATTTCTGGTATCCGTTACAGTCAACTGCTACAGCTGCTGCTGGAACAAAGTGTTTATCCAAAATCCGCAAGTGCGGCTTAAAAAGCTATGTGTTTACGCTTCAATCATAAATAATGATATGACATGAATAGTGTTTAGTTAACAGTTGACAGATTTCAGTTAGGTGACATCAAAAATGCAAGATCATTTTTGATCTATTGGACGTGTGGCATTTCTGTGGGTTCACGTGACAAAAACCAACTACTGAAGAGCAACGTTTAATTGGCTAAAGTATTTGTTTGGTTTTATATCATAGTATGTGGAAACAGTACGTACATCTAACGGATGGTAGTTCACAGTTTATGGAATGAAACTTCCTTTTGGCCGAGGAGTACCAGTATAAAGCGGACAGATTTACTTACTGATAAGTGCAGTTCATTGCTGGTTACCGCACTGCCTCCGTGATCATAAAGTTAGCTTTTAAGGGATTGACAAACGGATAATCTAATTTTTTATTTATATATATCATGTTCTATCAAACAATATAAATCTGACATATCCCGCTGCAATTATTGCTTATGTAATAGGTTAAAAATGTGTTTCTAGGCAGTTTGATTACCTTTGAGAAATATATCGTTTCGGCAGCAAGCAGCTCAGATAATTGTTGTTTAAAATACCAATGCGCAATTCTGTTCACACTTGCTTGAATATTTCGTTATTGACAAGTAGTCTGACGGACTGTTGATTTTAGATGAAGCCCAGTTGTGAGAAGTCAGGACTTCGGCTGGATTCGAACCGATCTCCTGATGTGGCTTCGTAGCATAGCTGGTAGACCGCTTGCATCGTTTAGGCATGATGTCTTCGTCGCTGGTTCGAGTCTATCCAAAACCCTGATTTTTCAAAATTGGGTCTCAACTAAAACCATCAATCTGTCGAACTACTTATTAGTGATACAACAGTGGTATCGGCGGATTCCAGCGTGAACTGTTCAAAAAATCCTGCCGGGCCAGTCAATCCCTTGGATCATTTAGTGAATTCAATATGAGACAGTGGGACGGGTGGGTAGTCGAATATTTCAGTCAGTACGAGTAACACTTCGACGTTCGTGAAAGACATTTAAATGACATATCAAGTTGAGTAAGTGCTTTTCATCCGAATAACAAACTTCAGCGACGAATATTGGACCAGCAAAATAAAAACACGCTCATACATGATTATCCTCTTCGAGAAAATGGGTGTATCCATTAAATCCAGAGGTTCTGTAGAAATTGTTGCCGATTGTTAACTCACTAATGAGATGTGAGAGATAAAGTCAGTGATTTGTTTTCTGACACATTTTACTGTAGCCTGACACTAAATTGTTAAATTAACAAAAATAACCACGACCAGAACAGAAAAAAAAGATAAATCACTTCTAGGTTTTCAGTACCTATCATTTCCAGAGTGTAACAGCATTGCTTGACGGATCCCTTCGGAATACACAAGATAATCTTGTTTTTGCCCAGACTGATCAAGTAGAAGACGTAATTATTTTCTAATGGATGAACCTAAATACAATAAAACGTATCGGACTGATGTATCTTTGAATGAGAGCTGATCCAAGTTGCTTGTAGGCACCCGAAGGTCGTGACGACTATTAAAATTGTACTGTTTAGTTGTGTAACCTAACGTCCGATTTAATTCAGAATGTGTCGTGTTTTATCCAACCGACAGCTGCATTTGATTCTTCTATATATTTAAGTCGACCTTCATAATGGTAGTCACCCGTAATTCAGCACATTAGGATGGCAAATGCTTGCCTGCAAGTGTTAGAATGTAAGGAGCTCTGTAGAAATAAATTGGTAATATTGACAGTTTTCTTTACTCATCAAAAGAAGTATCTATATTAGTAGACTCACACCATGCCCATTATAAAATTGTTTAAAATATCTGGTTTAATCAGATTTAACTCAGCTATTCAGCAAACGTTTCCACTCGGAAAACCGATAAGGATTATTGTTGTCTACAAATTTCGCCTTCGTTTTCAAGTGGGCTCAAACTCAAATATGTCTAGTCAGTTTGTACATTATGTGTAATAAATCGAATGTATAACTTATCGGTAAGAATTTGTTGACAGAAATGTGTTGACCGGGATAGGCGTTTTAAAAAAGCACCGCCAGTGATCTTTCTTGCGGTATTTTGTAACAAAGTTGACGTCAATAAATGTATAGGATTTTCCTGCTTTTTTCGAGAATCTCAAATGTTCTTATATCATTTACGACTTACGATTTCAAAGCTTGCCGTAATAGACTGCAAATACATATATGCGGTTGAAGTATAATGAAACTTTACTCACATATTCGGAAGTCTGACTGTCCAAACTAATATCATAATCTTAACTCAGCCTAACTAACTTTCCTGGGTTAACTCGTTCATTTCTTCGTCGGTTCTTTCTTGAATCGTGTAGCTGATATTTCGGATACAGACAAGTAACTGGCACTTTAGTTCGTTCATGGACAAATCGCAATATTTCTGATGATCGGTAATAAAATTTAATAGATGTTGAACTGATTCTCACAGTGAAAACCTTATTAAACCGGACCCATCTCTATATGATCCTCACGTACAAGTAAGTTGACTGATGCAAAACTGCATTTTGCTTAGGTTTTGCACAAGACTAAAGAGATGGCTTCAAAAGTTTAGTCATACATTTTGTGAGTGTGTAATACAACGAACTCATCACAGATAACGTTTATCTTAAAGGATTGTTTAATCCATGAGTCACTGCTTAGACTGCAAATTTGGTTCGCTACACTCCTTATCGATTTAAGAGTTGAAATGAAATCTCGTCGATACGTAGTCCTTCTAGTGGCAATTGTAAAATGTACGCACTAACTACAGCAGTTGTGTCTCCGAATGAGATGAGAAGTAAGATTTACTCTGGTGAGACATTTTGACCGATCGTATCGGCTATTTTATACAGACTATGACCGGTAAACATGTATTATTTCAATTGATTTCACTGCAGTGAGGTTATCACACAGAACCAGGAGTAAAATAATCATGTTCAAATGGACCGTCGTTAGTTAAATAGCAATCAAATTCCAAACACGTCGAATAGGGAGCTGTTATTGCGTGCTTACTGATAATAGTCCGTATACTATAACCGATGAGATCGGGCGAAATGTCTGAATCGTACATCGAAACTTTGTTGCAGTTTGTTTTATTGCTTTCATCATGCTAGATAAATATATCAACTTATTATAGGCATTCGCAGAATAAATGCAACAGAATTTCGCATGACAAGAATCGTGCAACACGTTGTTACCAACTTCTTTTTGCAAATTTGCCGCAAGAAATAGAAAAGCCCTAAGGCATTAGAACTAAGGTTGAACAGAAACCGGCGCTTTGTGTACTGACGTTCTCTACCATGGTGAGAGATACATATGACGAGTTGATGACAAAGGGGTGTAGCGACTGATCATGCATGCTGCGAGTTAGAAAAATTACAGTGAAACTTGTAGAAGAGGTTATCCCAATTTGCAGTGCTTAAAAAATTGGCTTAACTAGATCAGATGGAGAAATCTCACTGATTTCACTCCAACACTTGTAAAAACAGATTGAGAAGACAACCAGAAACCACAAGAAGACAACGTGAATAATAGGAAGAAATAATTAGTTCTAATCGAATTAACGCTTCCAGTGATTCATTCCCAGATCAGTTAGCATACAGACAGGAGCGGTGGAGTTGTACGGCAAGACATCGGTCGGGTTTATTGCAAAAGAATTATGTCAATGTTCATGCTATCCGTAATGATTTCATTCATCTGTTACCTCAAGGTCGTTCGTCATAAAAGCTACTGTAAATCGGCTATTAACCTGATCGATTCAAGGTCAAAGGAGACGCAACGCTTTGGTAATGGGTTATTGCACTAAGTAGCTTGATTTCAATAGCTTCGACAATTGGCAGTGTCATTATTCTGGTTGGCCTTGGTGAGTTGTCGTCAAAAAGGAGACCACTCAAATGGATTGTTTAGGGTTTACTTAACGTTCACCTAGATCAAAAGAACTAGCATGACATTTTAAATGCTCTTATTTTGCCACATCCTAACTAATTTGCATGACAGTCCAGAATTCGTTGTGACAGCTGTATTGAGGTTCAACCTATAAAACGTTTTCAGCAGGAACATGTGAATGAACACATACCGACAGATAACATCAGGACTGACGATAGATCGTTGTTACCAAACCGGATAACTGAGGATGTGGTGAGCTGGTACAAAGCACATCTGTGGTGTAGATCTGCTGACGCTTGACTGTGTCCAGTTGGTATGCACTGTACCGCGTGGACATCTTGAGATGAAGTTCAAATAATATCAACTCCTTTCTTATTTCCTGGGAACTTTGAACTCGTATGCTTGAAGCTTTCTGATTAATAATTTTCATGTTCCCCAAACGTCAACCAAGTTGTCTGTGGCGTGCTTTCAACAAACTTTGTATGTTCTAACATTCAAGCAATGCACGAGACTCCCGTTTCCAAACAAACAAACAAAACTAGGGAACTTAGAATATTGACCCATCCACCCATCACTTTTATGTACACCTTTTGATTAATCTTTTTCATTTGTTGGTATAAGTGAAAGTCTAACAATGAGGTTCGATCTTCTTTCCAATTTTCAATTGCAAAGACCACACAGTACAACTGACAACGAGCACAGAATGAGAGTACAGCCATTGATAAGGGATATACTATTCTCGTGATGGCTGTACAGACTAAACTAGTTGACAGTATATTGAAGGACGACGCTATCAGGAATTCCATTATACCAGCAGACGGCAGTTCAAATTGGGGTTCTGTTTCTATGTTAGCTATCTGTCTGCGTGGAACATTAATTACTAACAGCATCCAAATGGAAGTTTCTAACCTGAACCCTTGCAACTTCATTTTGAGTCTATTCTCAGACATTCAATCACCGATTAAAAAAATCAACTGATTTTTATAGCGAAAGCTTAGAATACTAGGCAAGTACTCGTGATCAGAGCAATTTTTACCTGATGTTACTGTATTGTATACATTTAACAAATTCGGATATATTGTGTACGCTTAAAACGACAGTAACGTTTTGAACGGGCTCAAGTTACTTCCCGAATTAGTCACTTGAGAAAAATGTGTAATACTGGAGTATTCGGTTATAACCAGCGTCGATATAGATTCAAAATCTGCTTGCATACATGAAAAACAGATAAGTGTTTTGGCAGTTAAAATCTACAATCCGGAGAGTTAACAAATTTAGTTTTCAGTCTCCAGAATAACAGCAGTAATCCAAATAGCCAGGCTGAAGTGTATTGCATTCTGCATTGATTAGTGACCGCGCAATCCAAGATGACGCTAACGGCGTGATTGAAAAAATAAAATTTCTTTCCGTAATATGCAAGTTTTGTATGCACAAGGATCAAAGTTATGAAGAAGGTATGGCGCCGTGAAAAACGTCACGGATGTCAGGAAACAACAAGGATACCCAATCCGACGTAAGCGAGATTGTTATCAAGAGATTGAGAACTACTAGGGAAAAGTATTCTATCACGGTATCAAATCCTGAAACCATTCAATATCAATCAAGGTGAAACTAAAATTTACTGAGAAAGTCAGCGGGGTTTTGGCGTTCCGGTTTGATTGGTGGGCAACTGATGTCTCTCCGATAGTTGTAATCAGTTGTTCCACACTGGAAGAATATGTCCCCGCAACTTTCACCGCATAAGTGACGAATTGCAAGTCAGAAAAGCCTGAAACCACTTTAGAAAAAATCCTTTCGAATAACACAGGTTTTAGAAAACCAAGCATGGCTTGTCGCCTGCCTAGGCCCACTTGTCATATATCACTGCCAGACGCTAATGAAAGAGGCAAACTGTTTCAGTCAACCGGTACTATGTAAGACGTTCACTCTGACCGGAAAACTGACGTCCGTGCATACACTTCGTTGCGCCCGATCTTCCTCCGTTGACATTCTAATCAGGTAGATGCTCAAAATCTCGTAAATTGAATTCACAGTGGATTTGCCGAATTGACAACTGCAGAAAAACAAATGCTTGTCCAAAATGTATTCTCAGTAACTTTTCAAACTTTACGAAGAGTTTTTGTACACAGGACTGACATTTGTAAACGTTTTGTAGTCATATTTGGTGAGATAGACGGGTAAGCGAGATCTTGAAGTCTGCTCTTAACAAAACACCCCAATATGGCCATTTTTGTTCAGTTTCTAACCCGTTGGTTCAACATGACCGAAAAGTGTTGAAAGTCTGCTATCTTCTTCCAATTTAAAGCCATAAGCAATTAGACTATAGGGTTGAAGAGCACGGCCTTTGATCCAGCTCACTTGTATGGTTTACAGACATTCAATTGGTTAAATAGTTGAATGAACTTTGCATGAAAACTTCTTGCTTACCCAAATAATGGAAGTTATTTCATCGTAAAAAATAGCTCTCAAAATTCGTAGAAAATTTCGACTTGTTCATAAGATGGTATATATTGTACCGTCTAATGTATTTTGGTATTTTAATGGCAGGTAACGGTTGCCTATGAGCCTTGCTATGGTTTGCAATACTTCAGCGTTCATTTGACAACTAGCCACTACCAACAATTTTCCAATGATTGACAGACCCGAAATATACCTTGTATCGAGTTAAATCCGAACTGTTTGAACTTTTGTCCTAATGATGGACTGATAATACAGTTGCTACTTAGTATAACGAGAAACTTTATTGGATTTTGGGAACACTGAACGACAATCCTTATCGAGTTAAAGACGGAGTTAAAAATCTGTTTTCACTCTGAGACCAGACATTTTCAGCATTCTTACATGGTAGTATCCAGTATTTTATCACAGGTTGTGAACACTTTAGAACTTCTGTAATTCTCTGGAAGCGTATAATTAACCTGCCAGTTCACTTTTCTAGTCGATCAGCAGTACGTCGACAGCCAGCTGGTGAAACACGGATTCAATTAGCGTATTGTAGGCCGACTGAGTGCGACTGACTTTGAGACAGCACGCGCGTCCCATCTACTCAGTTTCCCTTGCTCCATGCAGGCCTATTGGAATTAGGATCACAAACTATAGTTTGATATTGATCGATAAATACTGATTATCACAAGAACTGTGACCCAGCGACAAACCTTGGGATCAGAAACACTTCACAACAGTTTGAATCCAATGCCCTAAGCTGGGCGAATCGGATAAGCTAACAAAACGTGCGCATCCATATAACCATATCGTGCCCGCCAGCCTGACAGTGTATATTCTAGCTGGAACAAAGTGATCAGTGCGTTTTATCTAACACAAGGTACGATCCGTGTGAGCTGGCTGTTGATAGGTGTACTAGTTACTAACGGACGACACAGAACTCGACACAAGTATGCATCACAAACTCAAGTTTTGACCTACCTGAGTCCCATCAACACCACACTCGCCGACAGTCGAACCCACGACCCGTGAATAAACGGCAGGTCATAGTCCAATCACTTATCCACTAGATCAGGGGGTCACGGCCACCGGCGTTGTGGGAAGGTGTGGGAATTATTTTCCATGGCCCTTGAGCTTCCCTTCGCTCATGGGCTGGAATCGATTAGCCGTTTTGTGGTTGGCCTTCAAACCAGCTAGCATCGACCGCAGCCCCATGAGGGATTGAGAAAGGGTTTTTGCAAACAGTTTTTCCCAGTGACCAGCCTATGAGCGAAAGGAAGCGCAAGAGCTAATGAAAATATAACAGTGCCAACGTTTTCGACCCCAATTGCTAGCCGCTTCCTTCTATATCAGATCACTATGATCCGTTCTGCCAGTCCTTACCTATGTGATGGTGATCTGATAAAAGCGAACGGATGGGTTTTCTAGAAAGATGTTAACATTTTACTCGAAGAGGTTGACCGGTTTTGTATCCCATCCATCCGAGCATTTGCGGGTGTCTTCCAAACAACTGAACTAAACGTTTCTTACGGTGAGATATCAAGACAACCTGGATTATAGATTGGTTCGTTGAACTGTTAGCTAAAGACAAAAAGCTCGACTGTGAGTCCTTCATGAAACCAACACTACCCCGATCCACTGGGGCAAATAGGGTGGTATAATTGAAGTTGCACTCCATTACTCTGAAATTAAAAACACGATGTACTGTTGGTTACATCTGTAAGCCCAGCAAACTGAACTTGACCGAGTGACATTAGCGTAGAGGTAAGATACAGTTCGACACCGAGATGGTCAAGTGGACATTTCTACTACAGTTTTCCAATCTTTTTCTGCAGCTGCTAACGATACTTGCAACTTCTCAAATGACTGTCATTCATTGTCAAACGACTTACTCACTGTAGTTGAAACATTAGTCTTTTATGTTATCAAGTCGTAACCAGATGCAATAGTCGATACACTCATGGGAAGGAGGTCTGGAAGGCTCGTTGTTGTTATTTATCTGTATGTGATCAAAATGGATTCTAGTAGAGTTTCTTCTATTGAGATTCGTAGAAACATTGAAGTCTGAAAAAAATTAAATGCGCATTAACCTCTGATTCTGTGCTGAACACATCAGAAAGAATAACAAACGGAAGTCGTAATGGGTTCTTCAAAACTAATTGGGAAACTCATCGATTTCATTAGTTTCACTAGTATAAAAAGGGCTAGGACAACATGAAGGGATAACTTGGAAATTTGTTCCAATTGCAACCAGTCAGCCAGGTAACAGGTAAGTTTTAATGTATAGAGCAAATTAGCTGACTGTAAACATTTGTAGGACGCAGAGTTTTGTTGGCTAAACTACCTGAGGACACTGTTTGGTTCCGTAATTATGTGCGCCATTTATGCGATCGACACTGTCAAAAGCTGATGTTGTCACAACGTACTCTCTTAGAACTTTCAAGGTCAGGCCTTTCTGCATGAGAAAAAACTGGTATCTGTAAATGAGACGGATTCCCTGTTGCTGTATCTTCAGTTTTATCTAAAAAACAACTGTTATTATAACCACTGGAGTGGCTGGCCAAGTATTCTGTAAACCGATGAGTCAATCAGGTAAATACTTCCGATATGTCACTAGTACGTGAAGAATCGACCCGGCTTAGGCAGATTGTCTGATTACAATGTAGAACAGAGTGGTGAGACAAGGTTGATTTTAATTTCTCCATGAAGGCTATTGCCTTCATGGAAAGGAGGTCTTAAGTTTAGCTATTCAGTTTCAGCTGAGAACGCAACAGTCCAAATGGAAAAATTTGCCTTCCCCCCACGAAAATTACTCACAAATATTTCAGATTCCATTACCTAAGTTGGTTTGCCCATTTTTGTTTCCTCCTTTTAAATAACACTCGACTGTTCAGTGCTTTGCTGACAAGTATTTTATTTGATTATTTGGTAGAAGTTCATTTGTTAGCTAAGTAAATTTACTAGCTAACTGGTATGATGCTATTATCACCGTTTCTAACAGGACAATCAGGAACAATTTTACCTGGTGTCTAATTAATGACTGAAAGACTGGGTTTGACGACATGTTACTGTTTCCCACCCGAAATGCCATTTTGTCAGACATGAGGGAAGCCCCAGTGAAAAACTCTGGCTACTGGTGCGTAGTAGAGGATTTCGGTTTACATTAAGTCGAACGCACGCATAACCGATCTCGGTTATCACGTTTTTGTTGACTATTCACTTGGCCCTTTTGAAATAATCTTGCATTCGAATCCCGCTGTAGTGTGGACTTGGCAGAAGGGCACATTATTTCATGAAATAACTATTGGTGTACGTAAAGCAACCAGAATATGAGGAAATAAAGAAAGCTAACCAAGTCTCACCTTAAATTCTCGTATTCTCCAATCTACTGGAATACACAAAAAGTACTTCTATCGAGCTTGTAGCCACAAATCGTACAAAGTAAACATGTCAGGCTTTTTCTAACAACTAAATTTTCTCGACTGCTGACGTATCAGGTTACACAGGTTAGACAATATACCTTACTAACATTTTGTAGAGTAACGCTCCATAACTAAAATCATCAAATCAAGCTGCATATGCTATGTATTTTTATCTCACCCGAAACACCCCGGTCTCGCCACCAATAAAACGAAAACATATTCTTTTTGTAAGGTTTCAACTAAATAAAGCTATTTATATGTCTTTACAACGATAATGATTAATTTATGGTGGACAATATTGAAAATTATGATTATATTGGTTGACCATCGTCTACAAATTGTGACTGTTTTCACATTCGTATGCACCGTTTTAGTCAGCCACTTGCGAAAAAAAAACATTAGACAGGAGTTTCGCACTTGTTTTGGCTCACCACTAATGTATATCCTTGCCATAGCCAGGATGTGAACTTCTGTCCACGTTATCGTGAATTAGCCTATGTTGACCATTGCGCCATCGATCTCATATTGAGTACAAAAAAATTAGCATATGCAAACTGTTAACCACATTCGTCTGTGAGTACTACACAGGTTACCTTGTCGCCTTCAGAGTATATACAAAAACACTCTTGTCAACTCTAATAAATGACCATGAGCGTTGATGTTTCTTCTGGCAGGGGCTGATCGATAAGTCTATGTGAATGCCAATACAGCAGGTAACTGGTACACTAACCAAGTGATTCATTTTTCGAATCATATTATTTACTTGGCGCTTAAATCAAACCGAACTTTTTCTAGTCGGTAGATTCAGGCAAAAAGGTTTTCTTAAGTGAAGTTGGATGCAGGGAAATTGAAGGTTCAATTTCATTATTTCATTATTTATTATTTCCCCTCAAGTTCGTTACGAAAAAGAAGGCGCACTCAGAAACTCTCTCCACCAGTATCGATGACACAACTTGAGGAAAATCTGGGACCTCGGGTAAGTTCACACACGATATCGGGTTTAATTCTCTCGTTCTACACTGTTTGGTCGTAATCTGTAAAAGTTTTCCTGTAAATTTCAAGTCTTGAAAAAACTCACGAAGAGATTCCAGGTTTTCCAACAGCCAGGACCCCTTTTTTTGCTCGTGTAACTCAACTGAGAATGAAGCAAAGCACAGAGCATCAACTTAACTGCACAATTGTTAAATGATAGTATAGTAGACAGTAGTTCACCATATCGGCTTTTGTCTTCTTGTTTCTGTCCTGTGCGGCTTTTTATTTATATGATAACTATGAAACAAACAGCCTATTTTTCCGCAGAAACTAAATGACAGCTAGAGTCGCGGAGTTAACTAAACTCAGAATTGTCATTGTTCGTGTCAGTTAATCACATCAAACGTTACTGAGATTCTGTCAATCAATAAACAGTGTATCTACCCAGTTTTATCCCAAAGTAACGGGTCACCTCGAGCCAAACATTTCAGAGACAGTCTTCACATGAGTAGGGTTTGAGAACACGCTAATGAAATAGAGACATTATGCGAGCACTGGGGAACGGTAGCAACCACGCACAGCGTTCTTTTTGTATCTTGAGCATATTCACCAAACCAAGCTTAACAGATCATCCTTAAAATGTGGACAGCCTCATGTCTGTATGTTGCTGTGTTTCACGTACCTGATTAGATCTACAAAAGATTGCTGGACATGACAGCAATTCAATTGGTCTGTTTGTGTGCACTCTAGTGAAAACCGTGCTGAAGGTTAGTGAATTAATCTTTGATCATTGGAAAGCTATAGACTAAAAATGAGTGGAAGTATCTGAAAACTTTATCACATGGTAATCAACTGTATTATTGAAAGACAATTATTACGGGATAAAATCATTCAAAAAGTCTACTTGAGAGCATTTATTCATTCATTTTGTTACCTCACGCGCACACATTTGTTCATCATCGAACAAGTCTTTACTGACAACTGTTATATCCAAAATTGGTTCGGAATGAATATTCAGTTCAAACAAAATGCATACGTGTAAAAAAAGACAGATTGATAAATGGTTTTTAATGTGTAATGAGTGAAAGCTTTTATTCAACTTGTTTTCACGATTCATGTGTGAGCTATTAATTGCACAGAACTACTACCTATAATGCAATTACATAGCTGTTCACTGGATTACAAAATACTTCATATTTCAAATAGGGTGAAGTAGATACGAGTTGATCATTTCGTTCTGTAGTTTTAGATTGAGCTTAAAATGCCACTAACTGGGAAAGCCCTGAAAAAAATATAAATTCCCAATCAAGCATGCATGCTTTTTCGATCACCGGTAACCTCGTAGGTAAAAGAAACAAAACTTTACACTGCCTGAAAAGTTGCAAAATATATAATCAACGGATAAGAATTGTAATACTTTCAACACTACAAGTTTGTTAAGCAAACTCGTCATAATCATTCAGTTTCGCTCAGTGGGATGTAAAATTTTGCAAACCACTCATATGGAAGCAAATATTAACATAATGCATACATTCAGTACGGACTCAGAGTATGATTTTCTACTTCGATAGTGTACAACAGGCAGGTTAGGCGTTAGCACCACATTGTCACATTGGTTTCTGTTGTCCGTTTTGCTCGTAAAGTAAATTGGGGCAATATGGGCACACACACACACGCACAGACAGCCAACGTTCTCTCAGAGTTGGAACCCCGACAGTCCATCTAGTGAGGGCGTAAGCAGCAGTAGGTTTGAATTTAAGATTTAACATAGGGTTTTGTGATTTGTAATTGAAAACCAAAATGACTCGGAGTGTAATGCAGTACGCTGTGTTGAAAACTTTCGGTCTAACAGAAAAGCGTAGGTTTAGCGATGGATGTTGGCAACACGACAGTGGAAGATGTACTGCTCAAGATTGCTGGAGTAATACTCCATAATTCGTCATTCATTTTTAGAACGGATGCTTATGATGCTCGTGATCTCGCACTGTTACGCAGCCGAATCGCCTCATTTTCA
>JTDE01020893.1:0-18303 GCA_014338405.1 Paragonimus skrjabini miyazakii | reverse complement strand
TTGCTGATGACGCCTTACTTTCACTTACAGCTCGGTTGTTTGTTTGCAAGGTGTTGGCGCTTTAATATGGTATGTTTGATTGTAGACGTAGCTCTTTTTTAGTGGTTAGGTCCCCTCCCTCTTTTTTCTTCTCACTTCCCAAACAGGGTTTGTTTCTTCTTCTTCATGGTTGTGTGGCAGTTAAGCATCAGTGTGAACCACTGATGTATTGCTGTCTATGATGATGATGATGATGATGATGATGATGAAGAAGAAGAAGCTGATCTCGGATTGACTTAGCAAGACTAACACTAGGCAACTTTTATTCAGATATCTCTGGAACTGTAAAATCTGTAAAATCAGTAAACAGAAGCCAATCACTGCGATCGAAAGTGAACTCACAACAGACTATTCAAGTCCGATCAGTTTTGTGTAGGTTTTGTGAATAATTGTTTCTGTTCAACTATCAAAGGCGTAAGTGGACTAATCGTCATGACTTCCATCAACCTCATGTAGGATTAGCTGCGATGAGGATGTATGCTTGGGAAGTCCGAGGGAAAATCCACAGTATATTTTATGGATGTGTTGGGAACTTTTGATTAACTCTCGCCGTTTCATCTATTGCCAAAATTTGGTACTAAACCTCCTTGGAAGATGTCTTTTGGTCCAGCTATATCCATATGACCTCAGCATTTTTAAGATAACTGATCGATGCGTTACTATCGCTTGATTTGCTCTGATTAGTGGCTACAATATTTTGTGGGCTTCAAAGATAGGTCTCAAGTTTACTTGGATGTGAGTCTGATCGAACGAACGCTTCCTTCGTTAATTTCTTTGCATACCTCTATATTTGGTTTATAAACTACCACTTAAATTCTACTTTGTCTAAACAATAAATTAAAACCAACATTATAGTTTGTGTTAAGTGTCGTGGAAATAAGCAATGTAAAAATTCCAAGTCCGGATAGCATCGCTGTCAACATAGGTACATTTAATACAATCGCCTACCACATAATAGGCATTCGATAGCACCTGGTTAGTATATCTTTCGATAACAGGCACACATTCTAAATTTTCACGAGACCTCATTGCACAGAGTTAACCAACTCATCAACATGCAACCGTAATTTTACACTCGCATCAATTTTTCGAAATATATCATCTTCAGTTTTCATTTTCTTCCTCTTATTTTCAGAAATTATGTGAGTATCACAGGAACAGATGCGTTTGTTTCAATGCACCACAATCAAATCACTGTATGCCTACAAATCGAATACTATTTTCAAACGCCCCAAGAGATCTAACAAAACGCTACCATGAGTTCCGTCGACCGACTACCACCACGCCTGTGGATATTACATCCAGTTTCATGAATACTACCTTTTATCCAACAAACATGTTTACAGAACAGGATAATGTCAACTACCCGTTATCACGAAATTTCTCCGTTCCTTCGCTTTTCAACTATTTTGTACATAATGAACATGCACGTCTCTCTGGTTCCCAGATTTCAGCACCCGGAAAATCGATCAGTCTAACGTCAGTGAATCAAGCACAACATGGTCCTAGTGAACAAACAGATAAATCATTAACCAAGATTTCCACTTTTCGACCACGGGCCGATGGGGTTAGATTATTACCAAATTATGTGGACATGATGCGTGATCAGAATTCCGAGCTACCAGCCAATTCTCAACAGTCTTATGACAAGCGAAAACAATGTAAAAGACCAGATTTCTCTATCGAAACTACTAAACTAACACCCTCAACTTCGGTGACGAGAAAAAATGCTGCCCTCACATCCCAATCCGTATGTCTGAAACCTGGCTGTGACTGGAACAATGGATATTTGATTTGTGGAGATCCCGCAGAAATTCGGAACGCTCGATTGCATCACATGTTTACTGTAAGAAATAACGTTCACAAAACTGACCATAAATTCAGCCGGTCAAACAATTTCTATCACATTTTTGAACAGCCAGACGCATTTTCCGACTAGAAGACAAAAAACATTCAGACGCATTTCGTACAGATCTTACACTGACGTCCACTAGCAATAAATTGCTTATTTTGAGTTCAATTAGTCATAAAATTATTATTTCGGTGCATGAAGTCGATAGTTCAAATGCTTCCTATTAACTCGGGCATTAAAAACTGAAGTCATCTCCGAAATCCAAACTGCTTCTTGCCATATATTTCACTCACCCAGAAGGTCGCATTGAAACACACTACACATATCACAGTCCTTCAGTTTTCTGTTCTGCTATTCCACCGCATTGAGACTTAAGTATTCTCTGTCACATCACATGTAATTCTCCAGTCAAATTTAATAGTCAATATGGCGATACCCACCAGACTGCCAACTGTTCAACGAGTTTTTCTTCATTGTTCACACATTCCTTAAGATGATCTAGCAGAGAACAGATACCCGACCAATCCGTGAAATACAGCACAAAAATGCACAGTTTGACTTTCAGTTCGGATTGATCACGTTTTACAATGTACCAAAAACATGTTGCCCTTCTGATCTAAAGTGAGTTTGGATTTCTAATTGAAATTCATTTGTAACAAGATCTTTGCGAGTTCCAATTTTTCGTTCTAAAGTCGGTTGCTTCACTTTCTACTTCTTTTCGTCTTCACTTCTAACTATCACAGAAAAACCTTTGTGGGGACATCACTTCGATCTGTGCCAACCTGTCACATACACACGTGATTTGCAATTCATTGTGCATGTTATGTTCAAATGTTTCCAGATCATCGATCAACTGAATACACAGTAATCTAATACGTTAACTGAGAGCTTGTACGTCTTCAGCATGAATGTTTTAAAAGACGTTTACTTCGGATATTGCGACTTGATTGTTGTTGATGATTCGCTATAAATTCTCAGAAGAACGTACAGAAGTTACTAACCGAACTGATACCACCTTGTTGAACCGGGCCCAGAAAGCACGGGATTCTTTGAATCGGGTAGTCGACAGAATAAACTCAGCAATCATTTCCGATGACTTTAGAGTAAGACTGGATAGATCAACTGGAGATGCTGGATTTTGTAGAGCTATAAGTCGGTCTCTTGTACTTCTGAGTTCCAAGGCTCAAACAGCTACAATATCCGCATCCCTTCTTATCGACGCGATTGAATGTTACCTCATTATCGAACACTACATCGAGCAAAGCCGTGAGAAGTTGCGCAAGGTGTTGCGTGCAAATAAACAGCTCAAAGCCGGGATAGCTTACTACATTGGAAAGATATCCGATAGTGAAGGCAGTCTAGCGGGAGTTAGGGAAGAGACCGAATATTGGCGTCTAATGTGTTCACTGGATCAACTAGATTACGAATTATTAATGACCGAAGATGATAAGGAGACGTGGAGTGAGACCATAAGATATGACACTATGTGGAATTCTGAATATGCCGGATCAATGAGTCTCCAAATGAGCACAATTTTGTCAGAAATTGAGTTAGGTGATTGGAGAGACTGTTTACAATTGGTTCTATCTATACCCGCACCAGATACACCCGATATTGCAACTTATGCCTCACTGCTTGAACTCATAGCAAGAAAGTTCTATGAAACTGAGAAGTTTAGTCCGTGCCTGGTGCTGATGGAAAAAGTAGTTGAATTACGTAGATCCGCCTATGGCGCTATTCATCCCATTATTGCAGCTACTTTGAACTGCATAGCGCTTACCTATGATGGATTGAAAGATTACAAACAATCAACGGAGTTTATTAATGAGGCGTTAGAATTGTTGGAGAAACATTCGGATTTTTTTAAAACTAAAGACATTATTGCTAGACAATACACACGAATGGGACAACGACTGGTTTCTTGGGGACATACAAAAGATGGAATACGTGTAATGCAAAAATCGTTAAATCTGTTGGAAGACCTACTTCCAAGAGAAGAGGAGAAGTGGTGTGATGTCATCAATCGTATGTCCAAAATATGCAATGACCGAGGATACTTTGATGACGCTATGACTTTAACATGTGATGTGGTGGATTATTACCATGCTAAAAACCATGGTCTTTTAGCTGCCCGTGTGCCTACAATCGTGGAGGTAGCTTATGCATACCAACTTGTCAGACGTAGTCCAGTTGTTGATTTCGCGAAACTTCCCATGACATCACCAGCAGTGCTAAGCCATTCACTCATCGGCGCGTTAAAAGAGATAGGTATTGCTTTTGCGTATCGGCATGAGTTCCGAGCTGCACAGATCATTATAAACTATTTGAATGCTTGCTCAACATCCTCAGAATGGGAACCGGATTTAACAGTTATGCCCTTAGCCTTGCAAAGAGAGACACGGATAACTAACTTTCTTAAACCGAAACTTCTTCGCTCGTCACATGATCGGGAACGTGGAAAAAAGAGTGTCTGCAAGAGTTTTGCGGGACTGTTTAAAAGTAAAAAGTGATCGAAAATGATCTGTAAAAAACTGTGTGCGAACCACATTATATATGATTGTTTGCTATTCATACGCGATATGTTGACCGGTAATTTTGCATATTCTTGACGTATTATTTTGTCATTTTTCAAATCAGGATTTCTGCAGCAGGCTAATAACTGCATGGAAATGAAATTCCACAACACGACAGTTCAACGTTTGGGAGGTTTACTTTGTTAATGTTGCATTTAGAATTTATATATGTATTCGGTTGCATATGTGTCATATTTTAAATACGTCTCAAATAACTGACACTAGAACCCGTTTTAATGAAATGATTTGCAACTCTGTATCAATGGTGTTAATGTTGAGGTTTTTCTCGACTGAAACGATCATAAAGTGAAGAAAAATAGTGACAAAGGGGGTATTGGAAGTCGTATTGAATACGTCTCAGGAATACCATTTTGAGACTCATCATTCTGCCTTCCACGACGCACTGATTCTGATGTCAGCCGTTTGAGCATAGACTTGGTTTTTATTAATTCTGTCTCATCGTCTTACACCGTCGACTTTATATTATGGTTAGCTGCCTGTGGAAATACCGTAACCTTAAATTCATGGTTATGACACTGCTAGATGTGAAGAGAAGGAGGATGAAAAGGAGTAAGAGTATGGCGCTTATTAGTGTTAGTATTATTACTATGAAGATTATCAACAACATCCCAGACAGTGATCTGTAGCCCAAGTATCTGACTTCATCCATAGAAAACATGGGCCTAGTCTGATGGTATTGCGCCTCCAACTGTTACTTACCTCAGCAGGAACGACCATCTGATTGTTTAATTCACTGAATGAATCAGGATAATCGCGACTGCCGCGACTTTAACTTTCCTTCACGTTCATATTACAATAGATCTGAATAGATCATAGCACTTATCTGTATATGCACGTTGTTTATGCTACTGGTACTCAGGCTGCTAATAATCACTTCGTTTGCATTCAGTTTTGACTTCAAACTGAGTATGATACATTTCATGACTGTTCAATTAACACTTGAGCAACCTAGTCGCATTTCCGTCGGCAGTTTTAGTTTCGAAGCACGAACAATTTTCATTCGACCTCATGGTTTTAATTTTTTATTATAGTTCTGTAAAATTGGATCGAATATCTGTTCAGCTGTAGCCCAGGTTTGGATACCCTTAGAATAGTCAAGCCATCATTTGGTGGCCGCTCTAAGGTCATCCAAGAGGTGTGTTTGGAGGTAACTGTAGTGAGTCATCTACTAAAGTCCATACAGATAAAGCCCTAGCGCGCTTCAGGAGTATGATTGTGTTTTAGCCATACCGATGCGATCACCTATGGCTAAAGAACGAATATGCCTTAATGGCTGGTACTTTTGCACCTGAGTAGATATGGCACATTAGCGCACACCATCCTCATTCGAACTTGAAGAGTGTACAAGCACTGGTATGTAAGAAATAGGCTGAAGCACGCTAGATGAAATATGCCCTCTGGATGTACTGATATCTGTATTCTATCCGATTGTGCGGCCGCGTTTTCAGCTGTCTCTCTGGTCTGACTGTCCGCAGTGATTTCCGATGGTTCCCTAAGTTGCTCATACATAAATTTGACTAATAGCACAACCTGAACACACGTTTGCACGCCCTAGACTTTCGCGATCATCACACAGTAGTAAGTTTTTAGATTAACTTGACTGACGCTTCTTTTTCATTGGAACTGTTCGTCTGATCTACTAATGACTATGCTTGGAGTGTGCTAATGTGCGTATAGGTTATGTTCAAAACCCAGATGTTTTTCAACAACTCCGACAATTAGCTAAATACCTCTTACCTGTTTGACAGTCACGAAATCGGATTGAGCATTGCCTGCATCATCATCATCATCATAAACAGCAATACATCAGTAGTTCACACTGATGCCTAACTGCCATACAACCACGAAGAAGAAAAAGCAAGCCGTGTATGAGAAGAGAGAGGGAAAACGAGAAAGGGGAGGGGACCTAACCACTAAAAATAGCTACGTCTACATTCAAACATACAACATCAAGGCGCCTACACTTTGCAAACAAACAATCGAGCATTACCTGCACCCCAACTGCGTGTAATGATAAGGATTTTGAAAAGCTGGCCTAAATGTGCTGTACAATCCAATGAGTAGGACTGTGTGGGTCAATTCAGTTAAACGATCCACACTGAAAATGAACGATACCGGATGTGTGAGGATATGGAATCGTGGGAGACTGTTGGAACTCAACGGTAACAAATACATAGGGTTAATCCCGAATTGTTTGAGAACTGGTCAGTGCATCTGAAAGACAACGAAAGTGATCAATGAAAAGCACTAGTGAAGAGTGTCCATGGATTGATCAACAGTTTACAGGTGTGTCGGAAAATTCCAATTCACTAACAATGTAACCCATCGAAACAGATTGTGATCATTAGTATATCAGCTTGAAACCTTTCAACTTCCGGAGGAAAAACAGAGAAACTACTTTTGTTTCTCCCATCCTCCAAACAACCTTCGCCTAGTTTTGAGAACTTACTTCACTCGGGTTGATAAATTGTCGACAGCGGTGTTGCTTTGTGCAGAACCATGATTTGTCACGCGCGTAATTTGGATGTTCATACCAGTCTTTGTAAGAACGACTTGCAATCACTACCAGAAAGACTTCGGGAGTAACAGGAGCGATCAGCGAGAAGGTGATAAATGAAGGCAGGGAACGTGGTCACCGGATTTCCATCAAACACACAACGTAGGCAACTACTTTACCATTATACACTGAGTGTCTGCAGCCCGGATGACAAATCGGCCGCTGTTTCAGGCGTGGTCTCCAGAAAACCAACCTTTTTTGTGTCCGTGTTTAAGTTTACATGTGATTGCATCGTGAATGCTTTGATAAAGTCTGCTGCTCTTATTTATTCATAGATGTCAAGGTCCTATAAGGGATGCAGCGTAAGTTTATAAAGTTCTCCACAGAACTACATGGAATAGGTTACTTCAACAAGCTTACCTGTTTTGTTCCTTACCACGGTTTTCTACTCTGAGAGTAACTTTGATACGTGTTGGTTGACAGTATTCCTGGATCTAGTGTTCATGTGACCAGGATACATTTAGTCTTAATGGCAGACATTCCCTACTATTTCGGATGTGTCTATCCATTTGTTGTCTTTCTTGTTTATTGTTTGTTGCAACCTGCAAATACTTTGTCTGTAGTTCCTGCTCTTATAATCACTCAAGAGCATGGAAAAAATCATGGCTGCTTTAGCGTACTGCGCCGCTGCATAATTGGCTGAAAACTTTCCCCCAGATATCTCTGACACCCAATTTCGTATTTAACTCATATGTATACAACTCCCTCTAAACATTGCATCCTATTTGAGAATACTCACTCGTACATATCTTTTTACTGGTTCAGATGTCAACGTGCTCTGAGATGGCATGTTTGCAGGAAACGAGTGTCTTCTGTGTCGTTTGATTTATCGGAAAAACTTGTGAGACTACTTTGAATATGCGTTTTGTACTATCTGCTCACCTTCAAACAGTCGACGTTAGTATCCAATGAATAATTTTACCGCTGACAAAGACTGTCACAGTTAAAGTGATTGTTTTGCACAATTAATTACTTACGTGATATTGCCAAAGAATATCAGATCAAATCCAGCCTCGAATTTGGTGGTCTTTTTCTGTTTATGCGTTACTTGTTGGATGCAGCTGGCACTGATTTTGTTCTTGCCTGCAGTTTCGAACATACCACGATCACTGAAGGTAATTACAATACCGCTCCACCCAATTTTATTACTGCTGTCTACAAATTCTCATGAAGTACTTGCACAGTCTCAAACAGCACTTGATCGGGAATATCTTCGCTGCCCCGTTGTTGGTGACGTGTGAGTTCTAATTGGTCATCTAGGATACTAGAGCATTATTGAATGGAAGGTTTCTTCCGTTTGTAGCAATGCGGTAGGATTCTTAAAGTTTGTTTGGAGAAGGAGCTAGACGTCAACTGGCTACTAGCCTTAGATCGTGTGAAATGAACTGAACTTGAGTGAACTGAACAGAGCTGAAACGGCTAAACCTGAAGGTCAAGTTGCTAGGTGACGTCCGATAAGCAAAGAGGATAAGTATTGTAAAAATTATCGGGAGAGCGGGTTTAAAAGCTTGGAAGAATGATGTCTGTAGGACTAAGTTGAATGTGGGAAGAAGGCGAGAGACAGTCGGAATATCACAAATCTGGCAAATAAGTTGGTTGCATTCCAGAGAGTTAGTCAACGCAACACACCGCCACGGTAAGGATAAACGCAAATAAAGTCCAAGCCATCAAGCGCGGTGTAGAGATATGATTAAAGTTAGTGGAAAAAGCCGATCAGGCAGGATACACATTCTTACTCCACCTGCATTCAGTTCAAGACATCTATTTGAAGGGCTGTTTGCCGCACTAATTGTGAATTGGGAATGCCTGTCACGGTGAGCAATAAGAGTGCATCCCTACATTTTTAATAAGGTGCATGCAGCAGATATTTTTGGCTATGTCCGGATTAAAACCTTGGTTGCTCCACCTGGGTTGCCGGAGATAGTGATCATAGGACATAAGATTCGTGACTAGCTTTTTAATTTGGACCTGAGCAAGGCGAGGAGGCCGGATGACAGTCATCTCATCATGTTCAGACGGATGGTTGGATTCCTGGTAGATCCTCTTGCGTTCGTTTCTCGTGTCATTAGGAAAGGGTGGACCACATGAAGAGTAAAAATTGACAGATGTGACTCCAATTCGTGCAAGTGGCAACAGCAAAGAACCGTCCGCCAGTCGTCTGGTTAGCCTCACAACAGCAGCGCTAAACGAATAAGGATGACCAATCGGAAACGGTGGCGACTGGTATCCACCAGCATGGATTTCGGCGGTGCAGACACATGATTTGTAAAGTAGTCATCCCGTCTGAAAAACCTGTTGGTCTTTTTGGACATTTTTAGGGATTAGGTATATATGAACGGGTTAAAACTTGATGAGTTCCTCATTTTTATAGGTGTAGGTTAATGATCTGGTTTAAAGATAAAGTCACTTACTCTAAACATTCCGAGGTGAATGAAGCTGGCAGCGCCCAACGAATATCTCCATAAAACAAGATTCAATAGTAATAATATATTTTTCTCAACGCAATTGTGAGAGACACATGTTCGGATCTGCGTGATCATGGCAGATAATTGCATGTGGTACAAAGCAGCGAATGGTTACATAATATTACAACCATGAAATCTGTCGGCAAAAAAGTGAAATCAGAGGTAAAAGGGTCACAGTTTACAAACGTTTAATGCACGCACTAGGGAACAAGGCAGTTCGCCTGTTTCACAGATTAAGTTCACAAGATGAGATGTCATGTTAATTTACTTTTTATAGGGTTAGGTAGGAGACGACGTTTTAACTATTTCAAGATCACGCCTAGAAATATGTCCAAATGTACATTCGAAGGATTTTACCGTTATCTGACGTAACTTTGGTCTAAAGAGTGTTAAAATAATTCAGTTTTGGCGAGGGAGAACTCGAAATTCCAAAATCCGACGAAGTGTTGAACAAACTTCAGCACAGAACTTCGTCGATCGCTCGAAAACGTCAAACGGTTAAAGATCTCGCGAATCGCTTCATCAGTACGGGGTTGTGATTATCCATTCATCGCGAAAATTTTCCCAACATAACGGATGTTTACTGGAGTAATGAAAAAACGCAATCTCATGTGTTAAACGGAAAAATGTGAAGTGATCACGCGTGATATGAAAAATAATGTGTGATGTATTTTCTTGACAAAAACTTCACGCGATATTATTTTTGTGTTTTTTAATAAAGTATCTAATACTGGCAGGCAATTGTTATAGTATTCCGCGATAATTGGGTAACCAGCAGCTACTTCTAAAATAATTATCACATGATACTCAAAACTTGGTACTAAGTTTTGATGTCAGTTTGTTTTATAGAGTCATGTTTAAGCAAGAATCTATACTTCATAGCACACGTTGGTTACTAGGTGGTTGGTGAGGAGAGTTTGAGGCAGGGAGACAGTACAGGATATGAACTGTGGTTTTACTGGGGTTATTTGAGGTAAACGGGGGAGTATTTTTCTCGTACAGTTTTTTGTGGAGAGTTTTGATATGCCAGTCAAGTAAACTGTCGGCACCGGCAACGATTAATAGCATGGTGACTTACCAGGGTGAACAAGTTATTACGAATGGGCATATATATGTGGGAAAAGTGTGTATATGTGAGTTATAGTCCTGTTTTTCTTTCTGTTTTTGTTCTAAGTTTAACTGTATAAGTTTATTCTACCAAATTTATCATAAGCTTCGTTTTTACATTGTCCAACATTCTGAGCAATGCGTGCACGGAGACGCGCATTAATAAAATGATGCAGTTCCGTGAGTACGCAATGAATCAAATGTAAGATGAGGTGCGAGCAAAGGGTGGATATGAAAGGGGAAAGCTGTAGTGATAGCGTCCAAGTGTATCAGTTTATACACAAATGTAAGATTCAACGTTAGTCTTCTTAACCAGGGGGATCAACGCCGAGGGTTTGACAACGTTCACTTTAGGTGAGTGACGATGAACATCCTAATATGCTTTTGGTAAATAATCGTTGGAGATTTCCTAACGCAAACCTATCAAGTCTGCGTAGATGGCAGTGAATGAAAGTGCAATACTCAAGTTGAGGTCGGGTACACATTTTGTAGACAGCCAGCCTTGCATCCGGTAGACCGAATGTCTTTTCGATACAACCTAGCGTCCTTTTGGTTTTTGCTACCTGAAAGTGTACATGTTCAGAGAAATTGAAGGAGTCTGAATACTATATTATTTGACCTTGAACGGATTTGGTGGTGTCCATATGATGACCATCTAGTGAGACAGACCCATCGGGTATTTGGCAACCATAAGTGGTAATGTTCGATTTGTTTGCTGAGAACGTCATGTGTCATGTATTGCATCACGACTCCAATGATGCTAAGTCCTGTCGTATATTTTGTAGACACAAGACGAGGTTGCTGGGCTGTCGAAATGTGAAAACGATTTTGGTACCATCAGCAAACAAAAAGAGTTTGCCATGTTTAATGACACCTCACACGTCATTTATATACATGAGGAAAAGTAACGGCTCCAGAACGCTTTCTTGAATCACCACACTAGTCACTGGCTTTGGCGTTGAGCAGTGATCTCCCATTTTGACAGTTTGGGTCCGGCCTTTAAGTTATGACAGAAGCCAACTGTCCAAGGGGTCTCGCATAACAAGGGAGGCCATTTTGATAAACAGACGCATATAGGACATACGATCAAAAGCCTTTTGTGTGTCTAGGAGTAGGATAAGTACCGCATTTCCCGCGTCGGCAGATTTCGACATGTGGTTCAAGAATTCCAACTGACATGTCATGCAAGAGCGCTTACTAAGGAAACCGTGCTGCGAAAGGTTTATAAGGTTTGATGACCTTAAGGATTCGACAATGAGCACTTTCATTTGTCCTTCCAAACATTCTTGGACAGACTGATGTATGATTGATTGGAGAATAGTCACTAACTTCCTGCCTTGGACCATTTTGTAGCAAGGTATAATGATTTACTTTTCCCACTGGGGAGTGGAGGTGCTGGATAAAGTGATAACGTGAACAAATTAAGTAAAAAGATGGGCATATCCTCACCTCCTTGCTTGATAGTCACTAGTGGAATACCATCAGGTCCAGAATGGATTGTGGGTTTAATCTTAGCTAATTGTGAGCGGATACTTCTACTATCAATCAAAACATTGCACATAACTTTGGTGGTTTCCAACGGATTAACGGGTAATACTAAGTTCCCCATGCTAAACGCAGCGGCAAAATGTGAGTTGAAGATTTCACATATTTCAACACAATCATCGAAAACCTTTTTATCTTTGAGAGTCATAACTTTTATAGGAAGGATCCGTCATGGAATTTTTCCGTCTCATCAGTTGCATTAGTCTCATGCTCCTTTGCTCACTGCCAAGTGCAAGCTTTTCTTCGTTTGCACAGCACAGTTGCGTTCTGTGTTCTATGTATTCAAACATACTGCTCATTTGCACTGCTAGTTAGAAATCCAGTGTTCTGTGCATCGACTTAAGTGATTTAAGTCTGCCAGTCTCTCGTTCAGTAAGGAGTCTATCTTGTATATACGAATCGACGCGTCTTGACTTTGTGGGGGCCACAAAAAGTGAAGTGCTTAATAAATTCCTCGGTCGCTACTTTTGGGCATGATGTAAAAAAGAACGTATTCCAAGTTAAGGATCTTACTAAGGAAAAGAAGGTACTCCGATTGATGTATTGATCGGGCGGTAAAACGCAATTGTCGGTTTGATAACTGTACTGACGTCAAACTGAAGCTTATCGATATTATGGTCACTTCCGAGAAATTGTTCCAAAATGGATATCCCTACAGACGAGATATATGTGGTGAATATGAGATTCCAAATACACCTGCCTGGTGGGCACTAAGACATGTTGGTTCTATCCATTCAGTCGGATGCATGAAACAAATTCGGCTTGCTTTGCAGCAGCTGCAAATGAGGTCCAGGAAATATTTGGCATGTTAAGGTCATCATCTATTAGTTTGTGTTTGCAAGGCATGTTCGATACACGACTTATTGCCCCTAAAATGTCAGTCAAGTCACTGCTAGTAGCATTGGGCGGTCGGTAGATGCACCCAATACGCAGGCCGCGAGAACCTATATAAACCATTAACCACGAGTCCACGATTTCATTAAGACTAGACTGGTCAAGTGTAACTGCGGAAAATTGCTCTTTTACGTAGGTGATGTATCCACCGCCTTGTCCTGTGAGACGATCCCTACGAAACATATCCTACCCTATGAGGCTTATTTGCGTGTCTGGATTATCAGGGGAGCACCACGTCTCAGTGACAAGAATGATAAGTGGATTAGACACAAAGACAAAATATCTAAAGATGTGCATCTTACCTATCGCTGATCTTACGTTTTTGAGCAATAAATTAATGGAATTCTTCCTGTCAAGCGCAACATTTTAGCTACTAAAGAACTGCAGACAGATGGGGGCAGTGGGTTGCGAAATATCATGTGAATAGGACCGGTCTAGAGGATGTAACAGTTTTCCGCTCAGGTTCGAGTGTATGTTGCAAAGCTTTGACTCCACGGCAGAAACTGCTGGAAGAGTGTCATTACGGTGAGATGGTTGAGTGGGACATGGGGAGGGGGTCCAGGTGGTTGTGGATGAAATGCCGAAGGGTACACTGAAAAAGGATTAGGTTGGCGAACATTCGTGTGAGTTATACAATCAGGTGGTGATGTACCGGACGAGGTATATATGTTAGGAATTTGGTTGCTAGTAGCATTTATTTTTCGGAAGAATGATAGGGTGTGGCAGAGCTGTGGGTAATGCATAGAAAGTGTGAAACCTACTATATTTGTGGGTTGACTTAAAAGCAGTAGAGGACCAATTGTTCATTTTCATCTGAGAAGCACTGGTTCTCAGAATGTGATTCTTGGAACCGGATACGTAGTGTTTATGAAGTACCGTCGATTCACTCTTATGTTGCAAATTTAGAACATTATTTTTAGTTAGCACCGTACAGGTCTTACTACTGGTTTGAAGACCCGTTGAGGCGTTTTAGTTCTGCGGTTAGTACGTACATTCACTCCAGATAATGAAGGGAATAGTCAATAATAAGATGGAGATGGATTTGCTTTCCCAACCTCGCATTTGTTCTCAAAATCTGTGACACTAACCCCAACACTCTGGAGAACTTTGGGTGCATTAGTTCCAGGACTTATTCCAATCACCGCCCTGATTGACGGATGGAGTGGTCGATGACTATGGGAGGTATTTTTAGCACTAACCGTGGGTTTCACAGGAGAAACTTGACCGAGCCCGGCATTAACAGAGCTGAACGTGGTTTTTCTCAGTATCCCTCCGGACGGACATTGTAACGGTGTTGCCAGTTATAACTTACTGATCTAGGGAAGTCGTGGAACAGTCTAGATCAACGGTCAACGCAATGAGGTTGTCGACTTTCTTGCTCGAGTTCTTTTTTACTTGAGACATATTGGTTCCCAATATTTCCCGCTGGAGTGGTGTCTCGTCACCAAATACTTTCATCGACTTAAAATTTGTGGCGCGTATAATTTGGTCTTGTTTTCTGACGAACTCATTTGCTACAATTTCGTTTGCAAACTGCAATAACAGTGGACAGCATTTTTGCTGTACCCTCTTGCGAAGTCTTAGACAGTGACACTCCTGGCCTTCCATCCTACTAGCCTTGAGTAAGACTCTTTTCACGATCAGCAAAGATATTCTGTCAGGTATGTTAAACACAACCACTTTACTTGCACAGCGTAACCGTTTGCGTAGTTCAGTAGTTATTGTGTCAATAAACGTTCAAGCAGCTACGATATCCTTGTGGCTAGAAATAGTAATCTCAGGATGGGTAATAGTTGAGACAGTTGGGATGTTGGCAATCGGAATCAGCTGGTGCAAAACGTTGGTAAACTCTTCATACTTACTGTGTAGTTTCGCCACTTCAGCCTCTAAGTCCATTAGTTTTCTAACCTGGTCTGCGGATATATCGGTAATAGGAACTAAATACAATTTGGTGTTCTTCCTTCCTTGTAAGGAGCTAATGTTTGCCGTTGAGATTATCACCTTCCATAATAGCACGACCGTTCCCTGAGCGTTCCCCGAGTGATCCCTGAGAGTTTCGAGGAGACAGTCTGGGAACACTCAATGAACGGTAAAGAGAAAAATTACGCGCAGCCCTATAATAGGATTTAATGAAATGTCACCTACATTTCTAGTGCTTAATATACCTAGCCACGATGATAGTTACTGTCCGCCTTCAACAAACGAGCAACGAAATTAATGAAGCTTAGAATTATTGAAAAAAACATTATGAACAAACAAGTTTCATAGTGAAAAATAAACAGATCGTGGGAAGTTACCAATTAGTCCAATGTATTAAAATGAACGACCCGTTATTCGTCATTATCGACAAAAGCTTATTGTTCACTCCATGCCTTGTGCAAACTTCACTTCCTGCAGAACAACAAGTTTTTAGCACACATCAGAAGTGGAATATCTCAGCTAATAAGCAAGATAAAATAGTAATTTATTTATACAATCTGATAGAGAACTTACCGTTGTTTCAGAAAATGAAGAGTTCATTCATGAATGCATCCGGAACAATGTCGGAAATTCCACTGAACTTGTGCAGAATCCACTTCCTGCGAAAGGTTTTGGCACGCATTAGACGTGGGATATCTGAGCTTATAAACAAGATACAACAATCTCATCCAGACATTCTTGAAAGTTACATCAGCATAATTTTTATGTAGAACTTGTCAGTAGTGTTCATTAGCGGAACCAACTTGCGAGCGAAAATACCACAAACAAAGGTGCACAGCGAAATCCAAGATGGACGAGCTGCCTCATTGATGCGATGTGAAATGCTGCGTGTTGGTGAGTTTAAACAAGACTTTTCGTACAAAAAACGCGTTATGATTAACCACTTGATTGTATGCGAATTTACTAAAGCTAACATCAGTACAAAGATTGCCACCAAATATCTATTAATGGTTTTTGGTGAGTGCTGCAGCTGGAATACTCAAAGATCAATCGTGGAACGGCTGTGTGTTCCACTGTGCTATAGCCTGGTATACCAGGGTTACCAGCAGATTTTGGCTCCTATGCAATAGCAGCAATGGAGCAAGTATTCAGCATGGTGCTCGGGGGTTTTACGCCTCCCTATGTTGTCACCATGCCCATGAGGCTGATCGCCCTGCGACTGGCAATTTTTGAGGACTAGTCGACGTAGTAGATATTTTGGAAAAATGTCAATTTTTTATTAACAAAATATGACCGAAATCTTTCAAAACAATTAGCAATAACTGAATGGACAAACAGTATGCTAATTTGAGCGGTCAAATGATATAAATGGAATACACACTTGCACGCAATAATACCTGACGTCCTCACTTGCAATACCTTATCCCTTACCTTGCAGAAACTCTTCGAAGACAGACCATCCATACGGACAATGAAGATCAGTGAACCAGGATATGACTTGCATTGTCAACCAGTTGTATGGGAAGAAACCAATGTGCTGATCTGAATAACCGTATTGTACATTCACGGTGATTGACAATAAATGTGCATGCATTCACAACCTTTCGTTCACTGTCGCTTGTAGTCTTGCATTCGCGTGTCGTCCGGTAGGTTAGGGGCCAATGCGGACGCGGTGGAGCAATTATATGAGAAGAACTAAAAGAATAATGCGTAGTGATTAAGAGAAATCGGGTGCGTAGATGAGCTTTCGCGCATAAAAACAATTTTGCGGTCAGCAGCAATTTTGCCCCCATGAGTCCCACTGGGTGCCCATCGGTCAAACCCCATTTCCCCCCTGCTAGTCCGCAGAAGCCCCCCGAAGTCCCTTAAGGGAACATATGGGGCGTGTTATTTGGGTTGTTTGAAGACCGGTTTTGGTCATCATAATTTGTTATCTAAGGATATTTTTAGACATACGAGGAGGTAGATAAAATGTAAGCAGACTATACGGTATAAAAGTTGTCAAAAATAACAACCATATGAGAAACTTCAAATTAAATATCCACGCAGTTACTATTTGTGTAATATACCGCAGGTGTGAAGACTCACGTGATCAATAGTAATTCCTCGTGCAAGGGACGGAAGGTCCACGTGCTGAAATGGATAGTACGACAGTCAGTCACAGAACTGGTGAGTTGGAAGCCGTATTCACAACCACCCAATACAGCACACTAGTTCGTAGGAAGCGTTTATTCAGCAATACATGCGGAACAGAAGCACGACAACGTGATGGTAAAAAGAGGTGTGTGCAAGTCGTTAAAACAAGCGTCTTACAACTATTCATTATTCTCCTCCACTGTTGCTTCTTCCGCTTGGTCCAGGCACGTAGCAGCCGCGAACCCTGGAAGAGAAAGGAGAAAAGGCACAAGTTGTTAGGCGCGCAGTTTGATTGACATCGTTGCCGTTACAAGACTCCCCCTGTCCGTAAGCGCTGTCCCCAGCGCCTCCAGGTGCAGTTACCGCTCTCTTCAGTCGGTTAAAATGGACTACAGATGACCATCCGGGTATTGCCGGCTGTTTGATGCGATAGGTTACATCATTAAGTACTTCATCAATTACGTACGGACCTTTCCACTGCTTATGTAGTTTAGACGGGATGCCTGGGGGTGGTACAGCGTCATACAGCCACACTTTGTCTCCCGGTTGGTATTGGGTCCCATGAACTCTTCTGTCAAAGAAAGCCTTCTGATGACGTTGAGCTGCTTGTTGATGTGACCTTGCAAGCTGGTGACCACGCACGAGGCTTGAGTGCATTTGGTGAATATGTTCCGTCGTTAGTAGGGGCTCAAGGTTGTCAGTTGGGAGGAGCGTATCTGATGCCAGTCGAAGTTCCCGACCCGACACCATGAAGTGAGGTGTTTGGCTCGTCGGCGCATGGACAGTGGCCCGGTACGCTAGGAGGCAGCGAGGCAGTGCAATGTTCCAATCTCGCGTGTTCTCATGATTGAGAAAAGCTTTAAGCAAGTTTTTTAGCGTATGGTTGGTGCGCTCAACAAGACCGTTTCCCTCCGGATGGTAAGCTGTAGTGCGGAACTTCTTAATGTTTATGATGTGGCACATTTCTCGCATCAGCATGCTCTCAAAGTTGGATCCCCGATCGGAATGTAGCTGATATGGCGTACCCCAGCGTGAAATCCACTCGTTAAACATCGTTTTAGCAATCGTCCAAGCGCCTGTAGCTGGGATGGGAATCGTTTCACACCACTTGGCGAACTAGTCAAGCATGACTAGCACGTAACGGTTCCCTCTCGCAGTCTCTGGCAAAAGTCCGATAATGTTTACTCCAGTCAT
>JTDE01020892.1:5865-16133 GCA_014338405.1 Paragonimus skrjabini miyazakii | reverse complement strand
TTTGAAGGGCAAGCTTCAGTTAATCATAAGACTAAAAATTTTGGATTGCCTGTGAGGATTACGTTGTTAAAAAAATGAATATCTTGATCCACAACTACAGCAATGCTCGGAAAATTAAATGTGTTGTTTTCAAGGATGACCAGAATGAAGTGAATGATCTTTCCGGCGAGGCTGACATATGTGTTTCCAAAACCTATCATTTTATCGGTGTATTTTTTCTATAAGATTTCTGGCATGGTGAAGACGCGCAACGATGCGTTGGCCAATGCTACCTTCCTCGTTCAGCATCATTTGAACAAGACCTACTTTCCGCTGTCTGTGCACGTTCGATTCAACCCCAAGCCAACTAAACAGCAGCGATCGAAAATGATGAAGTACTTGTTACGTTTACTGGAGTTGGAACAAAATTTGCACAAATTTATTCAACAAACTGTATACGGTGAGTATTGGATCTAAGCTGCTACATTTTCAAGGTGGTTGGATTTGTAACTCCTTTGGGCTTACGTATGTCACACGTATTTAAGGTCTTTGAAACGCAGAAGAAAAACGGTCAATTTGAGATCTAAAGTCTTGTATGCGTTTCACACTCGAGCTTTAGCTGGGGCCGAAACATTTTGGCAGGATCTTCCAAACGTTTTACAAGCGCGGTTCGTAAATCTAGCAAAAATCACGCTGATATTCAATAATTCAAACATATTCCAATGATTGTTGTATATATAACTAGCAATCAGTATAAATGTTCCACGTGTGACATGTAAGTAAACGGAAAGATAAATGTGAAAGTTAGGGATGAATGTTAATTCATGGGATCAACATTGGTGTTGTGGAAAAAAGAGAGCGTAAGTGAAAGATTGTAGAAAGGAATAAATCAAGCGGCGACGTTGAAGCGCTCAGGTAACCACGTGAAACGCTGTGTAACGAGTTAATTTTTGGCTTTTATTTTTCGATTAGTAGTTTAGCAGATTTGACTATTTAGAAGAGACGCAATTGCGAAAAATTGGGACTTCGGCTGGATTCGAACTAGCGACAGAAACAACATGCCCAAACGCGGCAAATGCCCTACCGGATGAGCTACGAAGCCACGCTAAAAGATTAGAAATTTCATATTTGGAACTAGTCACCCATCCAACCAACTGCGTCATATGGAATCCAACATATGATTCAGCCGACTGACTATCCAAGCAGAATTCTTCGTCAGTTCACGCTGGAATCCGCCAACGCCACCGATAAGTTTTACTTCTGTATTACCGATGAGTAGTTTGGCATATATGATAATTGAGGAGAGACCCAATTGTGAAAAATTCGGATTTCGGCGGGATTTGAACCAGTGACAAAAACAACATGCCCAAAGCCGCCTCGTTATTGCTAAATGGATATTTTACGATGGACTAGAGTGAAACAATGCGAATGCTATTGTGCGAATCTATGAATCATCAGGAGTAGTTAACGTAGCCCAACTGTGTAATATTGATTGAATTAATACTGTTCGACTTATACCTCGTTTTCAAGTGACACCAGTGAACTTAGTCGGTCTGTCTGAAATGGTACCTACGATGCCACAATTTAAGAATGCAAATTGTTTCCGGATTACACCACAACGGTTGAACTTCTGGCAGTTTCCAGGCAGGTTCTAATTTCGGCCACCACTAACTTAAGAGTCAAATTGAGGAAGCATTCAGTCACGATGAAGTGTTGGCTACAGGATGGGCATGAAAAGACTTTTAAAACCAATGAGTTGATTTCCTTGATTGTCCAGAATAGTTTGCTTAAGGCAAATATCATGGCGTTACCACCCTTAGTTTAAAGGTTCTTCCCATTTCAAAAGATGTTTACAAAGTATGTGCAACTTGTTGCGTCACATCCTGCTTATTGAAATAGGATGTAGAACTAAATTTGCATCCACCATGCAGGGATATTTTATTGAGTCAGATGTGTAACTACTGTATTGTGTCTGATCTACAGTGAACGCCCTTAATAATGTAGTTGTATCTTATCATAACGTTGTACTCCGAATCCAAAATATGATAGTATCTATGGGTGGCGATATAAACGATTAAAGCATCGGAAGCAGGCCCTAGCGACCTAATAATGGATATATCATTTTCTTAATGATACATGTGAGACAATATTAATATGTTCCATTTGCCTGGAAAGCAATTGGAGTTCAGCCATGTTCATTCGTTCATGTTTAATCCAAAACAATCTAACGGTACTTGATTTTAAGTAATTCCTTGGTTAAGCCACAACGAGTTGTGGCTTAACCAAGGAATTACTTAATAATGAACGTTAACACGACGCACAATATGCTTTCCCATATCCGTTCCGTTTATGGTTCCCAAGTACTAACTCTCATACTTGATTTTGTTCCGACTAATAAATACGACGGCTTTTAAGGACTGCAGTGTCTTTATGACATCTTTTGAAATGATTGAGTCAAAACTATTGAGGTAACTCCCCTTGGCCTCTGTTATCTTGTTAGAGAGTCAAATGGATGGGATGATTTAAGAATGAATGGTGATTGGTACTCAACCTTAACAGTTCTGAAATTCATCAAATCATCGCACTTTGATCTTGCTACATAAAAATCTTACGTCCACTTCAGTGACTACGTGCTACACCAGAAGATAGGAGGCGGTGACGCTGAGTATTTCGTCTACAGTTTGAGAGGTTCCTTGAAGTCGGAAGCTAGAAGATGTACCGGAATTATCACCTAGTCGGAGACATGTGTGGCGCCGACAACTAGCGGTAATTACGGGATACAATTTGCTCGTTGTCAACTTGTACGCTAGTATTGCATCATAAAGTTTTCATTTCTTGAGTTAATATGAGACGGACAAATCAGCCAGCCGCCAAGTTGCTATTTTCCTACATTAGATCCCGAAAGAGTCGTTTACGGGAGAATCAAGTGGGTGTATTTTAGGTGAAGGGATATGGCGTAAGGAACATAAAGAAATTGTCAATTAACACCTCTATCAAATTGTGGCCAAGTCCTTATTACTTATGAGAATGCTTCGACGAACGTTTTTCTATAGTTGCACGTCAAACCGACCATTGAAAATCCATAACGACAACCCAAAATTATTTCTGTAAATTATATGTTCATTGGCACTCAACGTTGAATTAATCTCACCTTTTCTAACATGCTCATTAAGTTAATGAGAATGAAAACATGTGTGTTCGATAACCCATCTTCAGGCCGGTACAGTTATATAAGAAGTTAATAGAGTTAGATCGAGATATTGATCGGACATATTACAGAGAAACTACGTCACAGGTCAACTACTGGTCAGTCATGAGAAGTAAATGACAACTCATCGTTGTGCAACCAGTGTTACATCAACTTTATTTCAGAGGATCACTTCAGGTAGAATAATAATTGATGTGTGCATTGAAACTGAAGACTTGAATGTATGCGTGCTGCTGATTCTAATGAATACCGCCGTGATCTCGTGACGAAACCAATAAACCGCATCGTAAGGTTTTACTATTGTATGAATCTGTATCGGGTTGTAACTACACGTAACGTTATCGTTAGAATGTGGTCAATGGAATCGCTTTGATATACGTTCACGTGAACTTCCACCACACATACCTCAATATGTTGAGCACACTGACAATGTCATTTCATGCACGCCATTGTACATTTTGCCTCAATCAGATAAGCACAAGACTTTTACGATGTTTTTTCCAAAACTACCGATCTAAGCAGTAGAGTTGCAGCTGTACACTTTTACCTCCTCTTATTCCATTTTTTTCCGACCTTTACAAATTGTAACAGTTTGTTTATATAGTGCGTCAATATGTAAAACTGCATAGTACGTAACTACGTTCAAAACTGTGGGGATAAATTGAACTTAACAGATGACACCACTGGAGTTTTATGCATGATTGACAACTTTTGCACGATAGAAATATGGTTTGTTCGTTGGAGATGGGAACCTCATAAATTAATCCACAACATACCTCAGTATACTGGTAAGAATTGCTGGATGAAAATCTAACGTATTATAAGGTAGATTAGTTAATTAGAGTGTGTTGGTAGTATGAACAATTTTGACATGAACAACCCAATTTTTCACCCTAACAGATGTGGCACATCATCTAACTTATCCAGTTAGCAATTGATTCAACGGGATTGCTCTGAAATTTGGAGATACATTCCTTTCCATGCTTTAAAATATTATGTGATATTATGCGAATTGTTATACGAAATTCACTATCAGTTGATTTTTCAAATTTTTGGTGCCCATTAGAAGGCTGATAATTAAAATAGCACTGAAAACAAGCTTGTTCGCTACGTGTTTCCTCTTATTACTGAATCGGGTATATTCATGCTAATTAAAACTGTCTAAACCACTGCTTTTTCCATACCCTGGTTATTGTTACTGGAAGCAGACAAGGGTCAGTCAACAACTTAGTATTCCGTTGAATTTCGCGACCGAGATTCAAGTCCACAATTAGTTGAGGCGCAACTATTATAAAACCATTCAACCATGAAATTCAACTAAATCCCATGAGTCGACTGCTGTTTATATGATTTGAAGGATCATTACTCACTTCCGAAAACTTTCATCATCGCAGATTGTCGTTCATATCATTTTGTCCAATCGCGTGACTGAACTACACAGTGGTGAGATAGATCAACTGGGTGTTAACGAGTGCGAGTTCGAAATTAACGAAAGTGATTATAGCGTCTGTTAGACCGATAGCCGGGTTTTTCCCTGCATTATGTGATTTTAAAGGTCTGTAGGAACTGGAGAACAGTTCCAGATAACCTGTTGTTAAGAATTATTGATGTCTACAATCTTAACGATTAAACCCAGTTAACGCGATGGACTATATCTAGTGACCTTACCGTATCTGCTAACAGCAAATAAGTAGAAAGCTTTGTTGCACATAGCTAGCCATGCATACTAATAAACTGTTTAACGAAGTCCCTTGTTTGTGTAACTACATATAAACAGCATTTTGGGCATGTGAACGCACTTATTAATAAGAGGATATCGTACTACCATATAAATTCAGCTTGTGTAAAAGCATAACGTAATTCACAAACCGTATATGGCACCCAAGGCACCTCATTTGTTTCGTTATCTGTCAATGAACTTGCTCAAGCATTTGGGCACCTTTACGTAAGCAGAACAAATTTGCTTGTGTATCATTCCAAAGCGTAAAGCCTAACAGCGTTATACAAATGGGCGTAAGGTTTTCACGCTGGAGATGGCCAAGTCTATGATTGACAAAGCGAGAGATGTGAACAATAAAATGAGAGGACGAAAATCATATGATGTTTTACGGAAAACGTAAATATTTTATTTTTATCGCAAGGCACACGGTTCTCAGATCAGGAATTAACGTAGTTCGTCAAACCAGAGGTTCCCTTGAACAAATGAGAAAAATGAATGGAGAGAACGAGCAATGAGCTATATGGTGCATAACAATAAATGCAATAGGTTCAGTAGGTTGGTTGGAGATCCGGAAAGTTCTTGACTTGTAAGTGACCTGCCTTTCTGTCTTGCAGAACAGAGCACTGATACGGTCACCCGTTGTCAGGTGCTCTGAAGAGGTGTCGGTAGCGGGGAGTCAACGATCCATTGATCACATCGAAGCTGCTTATTGCAAATTCGTTGGTGCCTGGAGACGCCGGATTTCTAGACGGGCGTTGGTATGCTGAACCGCACTGTCTGCTCTAGTCCCTTAAGGGTGTGCTCCGCCTTCCCCAATTCGTATGTTTTAATCCGTCCTGCCACTATATTATTTACCAAAATTGCAAATGAACTGGTAGACGACATGAAAGACAAAGTTTTCCGAGACACAGCGATCGAAGCAGTGTAGACTAATCATGTGGGTGGAAGGTAGCAAACGGAGTTCCTTTGGGGGATGAGTGTGATCAATGGAAGATTTCAACTTATGGCTTGCATCGGTGATATTGCGATCTTCTGTCCAAGGAAGGTTGATAAAACCTGCTTCTATGGCACTGATTGCGATTGGGAGTTAGCCACTCGTTCCTGACAATGAATTCCAGCAAATTTGACCGGATACCCATTCACAAGCAGAACATTCATCAAGAGCTTCTTTTCAGATTTTAGGCGGTCAACCGTGCACAATTTCCTTGGTCGATGGAAAGGCGTTCGCACTAAACTACGTTTGTAAGTCATGGGCATAAATAAAGGGAAATGTATGTATTGTTCACTTTATATAGCTTTCCAATTAACCGAAACAATCAGGCATAGGCGAACGTGAGAGCGTGTCAACCAATACTAAGCAAGAAACCTCTAGTGGGTACGCAATGAAAATTAAAAAATAAGAAAACAGACATTTTTGGGAGCATGCATGGTACAAGAATCATCACAATTGTTCACTGTACACAACAAAAGAAATAATCATGGCGACTTCTAGAATGGCTTTTTACGAACTAACCTAACATGCTTCAACGATTTCAATGTTCCATATCGTACTAAGCATGGGGCTGGAAACGTACCAATCGAACTTCAGTTAATTCAACACTGGGCACGAAAGTCATTTGGGCATTCCATACAGTAATCTCACGGAAACCATCAGAGGATAGAGCAATGGAGCCTTTAAAACAAATGTTTGCATACCAGTATTAACTTCTGTCATTACCTCCCAGAAGACACAACGACCTGATACCACATCTCACAACATTTCGTGGTGCTTTCACGAATACTTGTCTTACATGATTGTGTGACCGTGGGGATGCACTGGTTACTGTACCCTTTCATTAAACAATCTGAGGATCAGACGCGTCACAATGTAGGACAGGGTTTTGTGTTTACAAATAACTTGAAGCAATGAACCACTCGTGGCATGCGCGCAGTCTAAGGTGGTATTCGCGTCGCCACCGCTTCAAAAACACGCATGCAGGCTGTTGGGTTTGCCTCCAACGCTTGATACCGCGCCGTAACGATGTGATCTTGTCGTTCATAAACCCCAGTGGGGTGGAAGCAATAGCAAATCACTTGGTTTTGTTATCGCTGGATTTCAGGAATCGCCGTTGCTGGAAGCTAGATATATATCTTAAACCAGGCAGATGGCATAAAAAAATAGATAAATGTATGTACTTATATCGAACGTGTTTCTACAGGTACAGGAATGAACAGCTTGAATGAGCAGTAACTTACAACCAGGTTCACGAGCGAATACAACAGTGCAGCGGAAACACGTGATAAATCTGTACCGGGACGACGAATGTAGTTTGTACGCAAGACAGCGATCACAGACAGTTCCGACGCAATCTACCACCAGAGAAAAGACGTAACGAACAATCACAACCAGTGTATTGGGATACATAGACGAGGCGATGATCCGCATAACGCCAAGTGCAACACGAGAATCAAAGTCTCAACAACAACAACAACAACAACAACAACAACAACAACAACAACAACAACAGTGGGTTTTCAAATTGTTCAAACAAGTCAGTCTAGAGGGGATCAAGGGCCACAGATCTAGGGGCGTTCATGTCGTGTGCAACACGTTGAATAATTCGTAGGCGGACGACCTGACATAGATAACGAAGGAGTGAACATCAGCAAAAAGTTTAAATTACATTTCTAGTAGACAAGTGGGTATGCGTTAAACCCTCGTCCACTAACAATTTAAAAATCCTTTCCTGAACAGCAATCGAAACGTAGTCCCAACAGGCGTCGAGCTAGAGAACGCAGTGAGGTTTAGAAACAAACCGTATATTTCCAGCAATGTTTGAAAATATGATAAGTAGTTATGTGATGATTGTAAATCATAACGGAACTTTATATGCTGTTGTTGTTTTACTACATGAATAATTACATTGTACATGGACTGATGACAATACAGTTTCGTGGGCTGACGTGCTGCGTTATTACTACTGCGTAGAAGCTAGCTCTGGGTTTGAGCTAAGTACAATTCCTATTACTATTACGTATTTCAAACTAGCTAGCTCTAGCCTAGTCTGGGACCAAAAGCAGTAACCAGGAGGAAAAAGAAAAGAAGCACGAGATGGACCATAAACCACCTGGCGGCACTCAAAAGCGCGCCAAGCGAAAAGTGCATGAAACCTTCGAGTGCGTTAAACAACGCTCGAAGAGTTTCAGAATGAACGATCTTGGAGGACAAAATGATAAATGAGTCGTTAGGAGAAGAGCAAACATGCACTGTGTGCACTGAGTTCATAACAGGTCTCTTGTTGCAGGCGTACACAGAAGTATGCGTACAGAACAGACAAGCGGGAAAACACGGTTGCGGCCGTGACCTTTAGAGACGCCATACTGTAGCGGCTATAATGAACGATGTTTTTGCTAGTCGCATTCACATGTACACTTCTGATGATATTGGTTTTTTATCTCCTTTTTTCGTCAAGTTTTCCCTTTTGTAATATCCGTCCCGGGTCTACAATCACAACTCGCTCCGTGCTTTGCTAGCTTGACGTGCCTTTCTGTGTACACTGTTTTCCAAAGTCGATGCGAATACACGAGGGTCAACTCGCCGAGTCCTTATTTTTCATTGTCGATTGGTTCTTGATAGTGACTACAAATGGGTATTATTTTGTTGGACCAGGTCCAACAGCAGGATCGCTGGTCATTACACAGTCGATAGGACAATCATCGCGCAACTTCACCGATACAGTGCAGCAGCCTACAAGAGGCAGTGACCAGTGATACCACGAATGTTAACCTGTGTGGGTTGCAGAACAGCATCGGGATAAAATGCAACTAGGTCTGAATGTTTGATTATTGATTCGACACTACCAGTGTCAACAATGAAATTGTGACTTATACCAGAATTTTGGCAACGTGAGAACAATTGACGACGTTTGGGTAGCGTACTGTAATGACCTGGAGATACCCCCGGTCTGCCTGCTGTACGATATGTAAAATCCTTCCCCAATTCTTGGCTCACATTGTACATAGGACCTTAAGGATTTTTGTCTGCCGTCCACTTGATGCATGGGATCGCGTATGTTTGTTCGCATGCTTGTTGGCCTATGCGCGTGTAGAGTTCTCATTATTTTGTACTTCATTTTGCTAACATTGCGTAACTGCTGCATCAGACCACATTGTACATTTTTGTTTGACTTGAGTAAAAACAACAACACAACACGTTTTCGAATAAACTCTGCTACACGCTTTTGGCATTAATATGTTCGCCGAGCTTGGCATTTAGTGTGCAAACGTTTCATCACCAAGCGAGGTGACATCATCAGTGCGTAATCGTTTTGGCGCATAATTTTTTGAACATGGAGATTGGTGAAGTTCGATGGATGCCTGCTCTTATATAGCAGAGTGAGTTGACCTTCTGACCTGAATTCTGATTGGTCGCTCTCTGTCGTTTTTGACCTTTGACCTGATCCACCATTGGCTGATTCTTGTTGCATATGAACTTTGACCTGCTGTCTGATTGGTTGTTTCCTGTAGTTCTTGAGTCTTTGATCTGCAGTCTGACCGGGTGTTCCCTGTTGCTGTCTAACTCTGACCTCGAATCGGATTGCATGGTCCGCGTAAATTGATTCAGTGAGTCCTTTCTTTGTTTTGAAGATTCCATCCGATTGGTTATTCATTGTCCCGTTTCGACTTTGGTCTGATCTGTTCAAGTTGCTCCGTTTGGGTTTACCACCATTTGGACTTGTTGGTGTCTGCGTCTCTTCAAATCCTTGGTTCGCATTGGCTCATAGACTTTGTCCAGCTCGATGTGTTTGTTTATTGATCCGGCTGATGAATACCAGGCTTCGAAGAATTCTCTTACATGTCTGGTGTTTGCTTGTGTAAGGACTTCTGCGGTATTCAAGTTGAAGGTGTGTCCAGTTTCATCCTCGTGGACGGAGATCAAAGAAAATTGATCGTGCCTCTTGATGGCTAATTCGTGTTCATGTATTCGTGTTGATAATTTCCGTCCGGTTTGGCCAACATAGTGTTGTCCACAGTCATTGCATTGGATTTTGTAAATGAGGTTTCTTCTGTCGGCGGGTGTGAGTTGTTTCTTTGGTTTTGATAGTAATCTTCGTAACGTTGCCGTGGGCTTGTGTGCTAGCGTAATACCATATGGTCTCAGGAGCCTTGCGGTCATTTCTGATACTGTTTTGGTGTATGGTAGTACAGTTCGTTTTGTTGGTGGTTCTGTGAAGTTAGAGTTTTTTCGTGATGCTAGCTCCAGGGTTCGTACACCCAAGGTTTCCCCAGCCTTATATTAACACGGATCGGAAGTCACAGTGAGAAGACGGTGACTTCCGATCCGTGTTAATATAAGGCTGGGGAAACCTTGGGTGTACGAAC
>JTDE01020889.1:29399-45200 GCA_014338405.1 Paragonimus skrjabini miyazakii | reverse complement strand
GCCTGTTGACCTATCTGTTTTAGAGTGCGAACGTTGAAGGCACCTATATTAATTCGCATTCTAGGTCTAAGCAAGGGACGAGGGGGGCATGAAGCCGAACGGCAAGAGACCGAACTCACCGGCCCAGTGCTACTACGGTTAGCTACATCTGTTATGGGACCTGTGGAGTTACTAGCAGAAATGGAGGTTGGGAGGGGCCTGAGAAGTAAATTTGATAGGACAGTAGGGGAGGGGTTAGCAGTAGTATGTTTTCGCCTATCCACCCTGCTGTATGCAGCAGATAGGGTGACCCGGTTTATACTGCGAGACGGCCGATGCAGTATGGAATTACTGGTGTTGTGACTATTCATGATTGTGTGTGGGCTGAGACACTGCCAAGGCACCCAGACCTAGACAGGAGAACGATTAGGGTTCTCAACCAAAGCTTTTGACTGAAATGCCTATACCGCAAGGCAGCGGGTGGGTGGCAGCGTACCAGAACTGGTACTTTTTCCGAAAGAAGATGCCAACCTTCTGCTAACCCCCAACCGGAGGACCAGGAGACTGGTTTGTCAGACCTCTACCTATTGGCCTGCCTGGCATGAGTGACTCTATCGGTGTGGTGGCCACACCGTCCAGTTTATCCCAATAGGTCATCGAGATGCGCAAGCTGTCACACCGCGTCAAGGTCCAGTCTCGTTGTGACGTCTACGCACTCAGCCCATCAGAATGCCTCGGCTGGATGTGACTCGATACAATGGGCACGGGCTCAGATTAGGACAACAGAAACAGAAGACACGGACGCTAGTCTACGCTACGTGACACTGGGCTACGAAGCCACCCTGGAAGATCAAATGTTTTACGTCTGGACTCAGTTACCCACCCAGCCCAAAGTCTAAAGTATTATTTATTAGTAGATACTGAAACGCTTCGATTTAAACTCATCCCTGTCTTCAAGAATGTGGATCGGTCCATAAAGCCGGCCGTACCGCTGCATGCGATTAATGACCAGGACTACGTACAACTAGGTTCTAGAATTTGACGGGTTGATCTATGCACCTTGTTTAGGCCAGAAACCCGCTCACTCATTTTTATCGTCTGCTTCCGAGCTTAGTTGAGTCGACAACTCATGTTGAATGCTAACACCCTAGTTACGAATAATATTTGCACGAACTAAGAAAGTGAGTAGAACAAAACAAAAGCAGTATAGCAAAATATAAACCGACAACAAAACAATTTTTACCAAGTTTTCACTTCACGCTTTTTGTTTCGCATTTTTTTCGTCATTTATTGCTGGTTTGGTGATAGCACTGCTTCTACTAAATTGAACTTGATTATACTTCTTAATGGCGTTAGGCATCACCTTCCTCTTTATTTTTGCTAGCTTACTTATAGTGATCTGTTCCAGCTTCATGCAGCCCAAGTTTTGTACGTTCATGCGATTGCCTGCATGACTTTCTAAGCACTTATCTGGCAGGTATTTGTTGTCATAGAAAGTTACCCTGCTGCTTCTCACCAATGAATTTTGACGATGGCACTTCGTTGACAGCGTCCTATCCAGTACAAGTAAAAAGTGACTCTCGTTCACAAATGATCATACGGTCAAGCTATGCTACCTACCAGTTAAGCCTCTCGTTCTCAAATCAGAAAGAAGAGATGGACCTTTACAGTCACAGATTAATGGGTTATTTCATAGTAATAGTCGTTCATAGCCAACTGACTAACATCGCGTGCAAGATATGTAATAGTCATATGTGGTTATCACGTTGTAAAGGTGTTGGATTGGTCAACCTCATAGCTACGAGGTCAACCAATGATTCGAGAAAGACTACAGCCAATCAGCTTCGGCAACTTGGGCAAACGGGCATGTCAGCGCATTAACCGAGCCTCTGGCGTTGCATCGGATTTTGTTTTAACGAGCGTTTGGTAAGTTAATTTATTCAAGGGTGTCACGCGTCAAAACAAACACGCCGAGCTGAGCCAACCAGTAGAAGAGTTTAGACTTCGGAACCAATTGTATTTCTTTATTTTTCTGCTGTTTTTCGTCTATGAGATTGCTTAGTGCCACAAGTGCTGCACTTTGCTTTCATTTCGAAAGGTAGCGAACTTTTTACACTCATCAATTCAGGCATTAGTCCTTTTTCATTTTACTTTACAGGTCTATTTCCAATGAATTCCGTCAGCACATGACCAATTTGTTGCCTCGGCAGATGGAGATACAACGAGACGCCTCTGAGTGCCCTATGTCCTTTCAATTGGTCACGTCGCTTGACGAGTTCATTCAACTTGTGGCCGACAGACTGCAGTCCATATTGTTACTGATGACAGATGAATGTAAAATTGTGAGTTTTATTTTTATTTCATTCCTTGTTGTTATGTCCGTTCGTCAGTGATCAGAATTACTGTCTGCCACCCTTTTCCACTGGTTCTGAAGTCGATAAAAGTGGGATTTGCTGTTAGGTTGTGGATATCGTTTGATTCTATTCACCCGATGTCTTTTTGATCAACCCTATCGCTGTTAGACGAATAACTGTTTTCTTCCAAAGTGAAAATTTGTGGCAACGCTAGCTCTCAGTTCTTCGTTTTATGTTAGGAATCTGAGCAACTCACTAAGGTTTGTATTGGATTATTTGTCATCCGACAAATAATCTGTGGTTGAACACACTATTCACTCTGTCCACACTGCTTGTATCATTGTTCGCTGTTAGCTACACGGACAAACATTTTTAGTGTTGCTCTCTGAACTGATGTAATTGTCACGATTCCGACCGCTTTACGTATCTTAAATTACGACCCACCACGAAATTAAAGAAATCCATTTCACTTCAAAATATTTTTCTTAGCTAATTCATTTAATTTGATTGATCACTGTATAATGCAAATGTAGCTTCTTACAAATCTGTTGTAATCACTTCTTTGCAATTACCTGTTACTTTTGGTTGACACATTCAACGATTTGTTCAGTATCGCTTATTTTCACCAATCCTACCTTGAAGGGCGTTTATGATAAATCCCCAGCATGTGTGACTACCACCGTATCCTCTGTTCTGCTAGCATAATTCTTCCAAGTGACTGAGTCACACGTAACTAGGGTCTCGAGATAGTCAGCAAAAAAAGTCGAAAGATTAAAATACGAACGCTAGTCTACGCTACGTGGCACGGCCCCGACAAACGCTGTTCAATCAAACTATATCAGAAAATGCATAATATACATCAACTTCAGCCGTCCGTTGTACCATTAAATTAGGTTCAAGCAACGGTTAATAGATGTCCTTCATCGCGAAACGCGCAGGTAACCAACTCTCAGGGGAAGAAAGGCAGCGGGCCAAGCAAATAAACTCTTATCACCGTGAACCAAACACAGCAAGCCGAGATCAAGACTAACAGATCACAGTACTCAGTCGAAGTAGAAGGGCGATTATTTTTGACTGCCAGTTCTAGTGCGATGCAATGTGCCCGTTGGGTAATTTGGAGGATGCACATCTTAACCGAATACAAATACACCGTACAGATAGTGATGAGGGAACGATGTACATTACTGATTGAGTTTAAACTGGGCACCACACATTTGCCGATGTCTTCCGCATTCAAATAGACTTTCCAACCGGCCTCTTTCGAAAACAACCACTAGGCTCGGGTTCCACTCTTGTTGGATTCCATTAACCAGGTGTATTCCTGCCATGACTGGGATTTGAACACAGGCCACGTGGAAAACCACACAAGTCAGGTCCAAAATGTACAGGTCTAGTGAGGGAGTCAGGTAACTTTTTGGAGAGATGGGCAGGCGTTCATAGATAGTGACGAATTCCCTTATAGTTTTATTGATATATTGTAGAACGGCTTGCTAAGCTTACTCACGGTAGGCGAGGGCGACCTTTCGTTTTGTGTGAACTTTACGTTTTGGAGAGCACGCACTTATTAAAAGGTTTCAATCAATGTACTCAAACCTATGTTCTGTCATACTGGGATTCCGGCAAAAATGGGGGAAATGATTTTATGTTTTTATCGCCACTGGATTATGCATGTTTGATTCTACCTATACTGAGTTTGCAGAAGTCATGGATCAGATAGCCCAAGACAGACAAGCTTAACCGTCAGGGATTTTGGTGCATTGGGATGTCTCGTTATTCTGGGTTTACCGTGCTCTAGTCACCGATTATTGTTGCTCTAGAACACAGTACGCAAACTTTAGACCTACTTCGCACAGCACTTGGCGAGAATGTTCTCCAGTTTAAGTGTTAATTTATAAAGAATTTGGTTAAAAGGCCTAAAAACCTTGGTCCAATTCATGAATTTTACTTCGCTCATTTTGTAGAGATGTTTGTCGGGGAATAGAAATTCACGACAACCACCTAAAATAAAAGCTTCTTCACAGCACACACCAATGCACAATCTTCAGTAGCTTGCCAAAATTAAGCATCAGCTCAGGTTGAGCAGTCAGACAGACATAATCTGGTCATAAAGCCATCCCACGAGTCACACATCAATGGGGTGCTGCGAACTATTGCAATTCACACACACACACCTGTGCTGGCTGAACTGACTGCAAACATCGGACCTAGTAATTTCATTTGATGGGACCTTACTATGCTTACCTCAGCCCAATGTGACGGCTTGAATAACACAGCAAGCTGTCACCATTAGGCGGCCGCTTATGGTCACGCCCAAAAATAATACTTGGTCACTAGCTTCTTCTTCCAAAGTAAGGATGATGTTGTTGTACATCTTGTTAAAACCGCCAAAAGCCTCAGTGTCTTCAATTTACGTCCAGTACGCAGACTAAATGCTATGTTATTTACATCCAGCAAGTTTTCTGTGTATATTCATGTGGATGTCAGCCAGCAACGGGCCTACCGATGAGACCATGTGATGTAAACCTTCCTAAACGATACGCTGGTTCGTTCTCGATCAGTGATGCGCTTGATACAAATCGGATTCTCGTCCCGGTACTAATTAACACAAAAATCTCGGTCCCGAAAATGTCGTAACTGTCCCGCGATTTGTTCCCAAGACGAGCCAAAGAGAACAGTTACCGAAAAAAGGAGTCAGGGTCACTGATGAGTGTAGCGGCATCTAAAGTGGGACGGGTAAAAACTAGCCAAGATCACCTCTCGGCCGCTCTGAACAGGTCCGCTAATTAGAACAAAGTCAATCGTTTTTTTCTCAAGGACGGAGGCGGTTTTTGGATGGAAAGAAATGGACGCCCTAACACCATGGTAACACCACCAGTCGTCTTACGGACGGTGTCTCTTGATCTGAAAGATGTCTAACAATTCTGTCTCATTCTTATCTATTCATTTGACTGTTCCTGTGATTTAGATTATATAAGTAGCACTAAGCGTTTATCAAAAAGAATTCTTGAACATTGTCCGGTATAAATTTCTTCCGGAATGACAAAACAAACCAACTCGCCTTTGCTCGTTTGTTTTGGTTTCTTACTTTGGAGAAGAGAATCGTTCAACACGAATGTAAAACGTTAAATGGGGTTGACAACTATCGAACTAACAGTTAAAATATGATTTCAGAGAGTCCCAATGCGTAGATGTATATGATTCAACGGTCACGCTCACGTCCGCTTTTGGTTATTTATCTTGCTGTAAACTCAGATCCTGCGTTTGGTGGTTGGCTTGATTCCTCAGGACATATTAGTTAGTCGAAACAGATAAATGTGCACCCAATAACTGGTTTATTTTGCGGTTTGGTTGGCTAGTTCGTTGTGAATTTATTGTGATTAACCACTTTCAGGGCATACCATCGCCTCGACCAGTCGTAGCACTGGAATTTCGTTGACTTCAGCTAAGTTGTCTTCAATCCCACTACTTCATTAATACAGCAGTCAGTTGATCCCTACGTTACTCACATGAAGCGGTTTATCTCGCTTGATTACCACCTAGATTACCTAAGCCAAAACAGACCCGCAATAATTTACCACCAGCCCGGACACTATTTGTCCACGTCTGAAGATTGTGATCCTTTGATCACTCTGGGTGTTGCATTCCCATCTGCAATTGTCATAACAACCATCGTGCTGTTCCCTGTGGCTACCGTTCGAACATTCGAAACAAGATGTCCGGCTTTTTGGACGAAGATGACGACGGACGTCCACGTCATTCTAAATGGACACGGATCCGTGTCTTTTCACACCGTGCGAACCAGCCGATCCTTGTGCCTGTCCGCTTAATCTCACATGCATTAGTCGCTCGATCCTCTTTGCGGTTAACCTCTTGAGAAACCCCTTTGGGACATCTCAACTTAGCATTGGTGCTCGTGAAATTGACACGGTAACGTCATAAAATAGTTCAATTATAACTGTTTTTGGTATTGTGCATTGCGTCTTCATCGTCACGTTTCCTCTTTCACCGCCCGTCAGCTTTGCCTTCCGTTGCTCACACAAGCAATCTGTCTGCATCACGATTCCCAGGTCAGGGATAGTCTTTTGCGTTTATTGTTCAACTTGTTTTCAACACAACCTCCACCTTCAAACACTATAGTCCATAATTCAGCACATCTCAGTACGGTGGCAGAAAATTATGTTTCATCCATTGAGCATTCGATTGGCAGGGATCGGTATCGCTTGCTTATTCTCAACGAATGTCGCCGACTGGCTTCTTATATGGGTACGTTATTGTTCTCTTTCATATGAGGTCTATTTATTTACTTACACGCAACTCGTTCACAACCTTAATTGATTGTTGTATTCGGTTAGATGGATAAAAATTTGCTGAAATCACAATCGTATATTTGTTATGCCACTTAGCTGATTAACTAGATAAAATGCATACACACAGCGTGTCCCCTCGTACCTGAATGTGCACGGCAATTTTCTTGTCTGTCAAAAAATCTACAGACCGTGAAAAAAATCCACGGGTATTGGAACAGCACCAGGCTTTCCGATCACATCGAGCATTACGTTTCATCTATCTTAAGTGGCCTTAGTTAATAGTGCTATAGTAACACCTACGCTGGTTCTATTGAGTTAACTAATAAGGTTCATGTGAGACATCTAATTACAGTTTTACAAGCACTTTCGTACATGGTTTCGCTGCCTAAGAAGCCATATGAGCACCATGAAAAATATGTTTCGCGGAAGACAACGTGAGTTACATTGTTAGATGGAAGGATGAAGTTTTGATCCTAAAGTAACATGCCTGGCTACGAAAATTTTCAGCATTATGGTTCATTTGCATAAGCCAGCCGGGATTCAATTAGTGGTTAGTATCTGTGTGTTTACTCACCAACGATGTCTTGGTAACTGATACCGATGTTACCTTCGTCTCTCTTTGGAGATAGCCTTCACGGTCGTAACGGTTTTGCTCCCTGTTTTGTACTTTTCTGTATAATGTTTTTTAATCGGATCACACCGCGCAATAGTTCGGCAAGCAGCTGCACCAAGATCCATCGCTTGATGCACATGGTCCAAGGCTAATCGTGCGTAGTGAGTTGTTATTTTAGTAATCGAGCACCAGATGTGTGAAGTAGGGGAGTGACATTGAGTGCACAACGTCAGTACCGCTTGTGTGTTATGTTTTACTGAACACACTTCTTTGAAGACAATGTATATAGCATGTATTGTTTATTTCCCTACTCAATGGTATTTATAGTTCTTTTCACTATAAAATGATTGTAAAATCCACTCGAACTTTCTCCTTACTCGCCGTTTACTCCCCTTTTGTGATTGATGCCATTGGTGACATAATTATACCCATATGAAGGTCACTTTCTCCGCCATCTTGAATTTGGACGCTTTTGCTTATGTTCGACTATTGACGGCCGAAAACTCTATCGGGACGCACCATTTCGAACCTATGTGACATTTCTTATTGGTTTCATATATTTACTCATATGCACTTGCTGATATATATGTATTTTTTATTTTAGAAACATTACCGGTGGTTATCAGTTTGACTTGACCTCGGGGTGTTAAGTTCTAGTGATACTCAGGTGACCTCTGAAGCAAAACGCAGAACAGATTTTATAACTTTGTTTGAACTTATGTTTCAGCGTAAAGAGGACATTTACCCACTGGAACTCTGTCACTATTCAACATTTGACACTGCATCTGCAAATTCCCCTGCGGGAGAGCTGCAGAGAAACAAAGAGTTGGAGATAGTGCTGGCGAAACTTCGCATACAGGAAGTGGAAAAAGGGATAGAACTTGACAGTGATACGGCAACGACCAACGCTCAGTAGAGATGGATACGGATGCAAACCTCTTGGCGATCTAAATAAGTCAGACAAACCTACTCAGGCGTGAAACACAATGATTTGCTGGTAATCCCAAGTCATACTAAAGCATTCGAATCCGGTGTTCAGAATAAAACAGGAGATAACCAGGCCAGACTGGATAGTCTAATGCAATGTGATGGATCTTCAGAAGCCTCAATTACACATTGTACCATTCTAACAGGGGATCGGGGCTATCTAGTCGCTAAGGAAATCCTTCGCCAACGGTTTGGTCAAAACCACATGGTGGCGAAAACACATAATGATGAACCTCTTTACGGCCCCGCGTTTAATTGACAACGACTGTTTAGCATCAATCCTTAATTCAGGCAGAACACTTAAAGTGATCATCCAGAGTTACCTCCCGAACTGCATTTTAGATGGGCGGACGAGGCCGCAATCATAACTCGTCATAATCATGAACCGCAGTTCGCCGATTCAACACAATTCTTGGAGAAACGTGCTGATGCCGCTTGCGTTAAATACGGTTAGTTGGCAATGAGCCTCAAGTCTGAATTATTTGACGGTCCCAGACAAATGTAGGCATGGTTGAACCCATTTGGCATTAGAAGGAACATCCGTCTTATTCAAATTGACGGTCTGACTGCGAGTAACATGTAAGGTTCCCGCTTTCGTTGTTCTGTTTTCGAGGATGCTCATTTTCCTCATCAGTGTTCACTGTTTCCTAGTGAACCGACAGAACGGCGGCTTAAGATGATACGAACTAGAAAATTGTCTCCAGTGCCTGAAAGCCAACCACATGGCTAATGAATGCAGATTACGTGGGAGTTGTAGCGCCCAAGGATGTGGACAAAAACATCACTGCCTACTACACTCCGACTCGTCCACTACTGTCGTTGAAGAATCATCTATCGTTGCCAGCCGCCACGCAGTTGGATTTCACCTGTATGATACTCTTCAGACATCTACAGATAGACCTCATGTTGCTTTGGCCATCGTTCTTGTTATCTTACTTTATGGAGAGAATGTCGTTCAACTTTGTGCATTTCCAGATAATGGATCGGATTGCACCCTTGTCGATGAGTCAGTAGTCGCCAAGCTTGGAATACAGGGAGGCCAGAGACAACTCAAATTGTGCACGCTTGATAAAAAGACTATTTTTGAATCAGTAATCGTCCAGTTCGACGTTGCTTCCATTGATTATTAGACATTCATATTGAACAAGAGTGGTCAGTTTCCTACATTACGTGCGTTGCATCGGAATACTTAGCAATTATTGTCATTGCCGCATCTACGGCATATATCGCTCGGCCCATACTCCAACATCGGTGCTTTGATTGGATGTGACGTCCCAGAAACTCACTGAGTCATTGATCAGCGCAAAGGGAGGAGGCACAAACCAAACACGATTAAGAGTCTTAGGATGGATGCTGTTGGGCCCAGTTTGGAGGTTAGTCAACGCACGGACAGCAGTGAACTTCATATGTGCTGATGCGTTGCAACGTAACTTGGAAAGATTGTACCAACAGGATTTTATCGGCACGGGCTCCGTAAAAGAAAAGGGAATGTCTGTGGATGGTCTTCATGGTTTTTGGGATGATGGAGACTTCAATACGCTTAACTGGCGTACATTACGAGGTAGCCCTCCTTTAGCTTCCTGGCCCCTTATTACCACTTGACAAGCCTATTGATATGAAACGCTTGCACATGCCACGACAGCGCCTTGTAAATTGTGGTGATTTGACACAGCCCTATTCTCATGTAAGAGGTGCGTACGCCAGTCAGGGTCATGCCGGGATAGCTACTGAGGATTGAACAGCCAGCTGTCGATAGTATCTACCTGGCTATCCCATGTTCCATTTTGCTAACCCGCAGAAGTTGCGAATTGTCTTCAACTGTGTGGCAAAGTATGCAGGCACGTTTCTAAAGTATTGATGGGTTTGGTTAACTTTAAGTCGAACATCACACATTTGATCCAAAGTATCGTCTATCAGGTTTACTGGGATCGGAGATTTCGACCTGTCTCGGAAGTCCTAATCGCGGGGTTGTCGATTAGAGTTAACGGGACAGTTGCTTTCTCCTCTCGAGACGATCGGGCAATCTGGGCATTACTCACAAGTGAAAGTGGTCGAGCGTTCATATATGATAATTCGGTCGTGCCCAATATGAGGTCAGGGGCACAATGGTCAACACGGTTGCCTCATGAAAGCGTGGCCAAAGTTCTAATCCCGATTGTGACAAAGATATGCACTACTGACGAGCTCCAATGAGAGCTAAATTCGAGTCTAATGCTTCTCGAAGGAAGCCGGCTAAAAAGTACATCCCTAAATAATCAGGGCCGGATCTGACAAATTCCTTAGTTGATGTGTCTCTGCGATTTCGGCAGGAGAAGATTGCGGTTATGACAGACATCGAAGCAATGTTCCATGAAGTTCGCCTACCAGAGAAAGATTGAAACACTAAGTTTTCTTCGGTGTTCGAGCGCTGAGATGCAAGACTCTCCGACAGAATACCTCATGTACGTTCATCGGTTCATTGCCGCTTCGTCTCCCAGCTGTGCTACGTTTGCTTTGAGAAAAATCATTTCGGACAACGTCGAGTATTATTGTTATTATTATTTTGCGGATCGCAAAGAAGAGCTTCTACGTGGACGACTGTTTGTTCAGTACGATGACCGTTGATAACACTAGAGAGTTCGACAATCCGCTAAAGACCCCAATAACGAGAGGCGGCTTCCATCTCGCAAAGTGGTGACGAGAAGCTGTTAACAGTGTTACCATAATCGGAACATACGATGCCAACACAGCGACTTAATGTCGGCGAATCCATTATGCAAAGAGTATTGGGGTTGAAATGATATCTTACAAGTTTGATGTTCGACCGATAGACAAGTCGTTCACTCGAAGAGGCATACTTTCCTATGTTTCTTCGATCTCCGATCCAGTTGGGTACATTGCGCTTGTTATACTGACTACCCGCTGGAGACTTCAACGACTGCGTAGGCTGCACGAATCGTGGGGCGGTCTTATTGAAGGTGGACAAACTGGATAACGACACCACCATGCCTCAACCAGTTTTTTTGCAGTTGCATTAAACCGTACAAAATGAACGCTATAGTGATTTCCAGCTGCATATTTTCAGCAATACTTCTGAAACAAGTTATGACACAGTCACTTATCTCGTGATATCCGACGATTGCCAAATCGGACGTTGCTGTTTGACGATGGCGAAAGCACGAGTTTCTCAAATTCGCTTAACAAGTATACCTCGGTTGTAGTTGGCAGCATCTGTTGCTTCGGTTAAACTAATCCAGCACAGAGTCGGAATTGCCCATTTTAATAAGCTACGTTTTAGACTGACTAAGTGGTCGTTTTTCACAGTGTGCTAAATTCCTCCAAGCGATTCCAGACTTTCTCTTATTGGTTGGTCACAGTTCACGAGATTTCTCGACCAGAGCAGTGGCGTTACACTGACACAATACGCAACCCAGCAGATCTTGCATCGCGCAGCATCTACGTACACAAATCTCGGAATTTGGACCGACGGTTATATGGCCCTGAATTCCTACCTAGTAACGAAAGTGAATGGCCACGTATTTTTTAATTCAAACTGGACACGACAAAAAAAAGAACACGTTTGCAATAACGTCCTTATCCAAATGGCAGACCATTCACATTCTTTTATGTCGAGTTTTGAGAAGGTCATATGGTGGAACGAACTACTACGAACGGTCGCATGCCATATTTGATACAAGCAATTTGTGTCTAAAAAAGGACAGATGGTCCGTACAGGAAGACTGACCATTTCGTAATCTTGATGAAGCAATGAACTAGATGTGCAGGCTAGTGCGGCAACAGGCATTTCATTCAGAGTTAAAGAAACTTAGGGCCCTCCGTAGTGGTCGCAGTTGAAGGTTGAATCCATTCTTACCCAATGGTGTCTTGCGTGTTGGTGGGCGACTACAGAAAGCCTCTTTACCTTACGATGCGAAGCACCCGAGTATGCCACTTACGAAGCACTTCGTAACCTGATTATTTATTCATCACTGTCACAACGTCAACGTTCATGTGGGATTAAGTTATGTTCTTCCGGTCATACGACCGATCAGAAGAGTTCTATATAACCGTTATCAATGTCGTCAATAGTTCTCCCAGCCGTGCCAGCAGGCCATGGCTCCATTCTCCCCTGAACGGACTGGGATGGATGTATACCCATTCACTATCACTAGAGTTTTTTATTCTGGATCTATTTGTGCTAAACAAGGACACAGAACGGAAAGGCGCTGACTTTTTACACGTGTTTGAGCACGAGAGTGGCACATCCGTTGGATACTGATTCGTTCTTATTTGCTTGCAGTCGGTTTGTGGCCAAACGAGGCTGTCCGCGCAAGTTATACAGTGACAGCGGAATGAATTTTACGGGAGCCTCCGAGGATGTTAAGAAACTGCTGTGGACGCAGAATGAGGAGAAGATATCCAACACCCTTATAGCTCGCGGTTGTGACTGGATTTTCAACCCACGAAGGGAACAGTAGACCGGTTCTTCTTAGCGACATTACAGGAGCAAATAATGTCAGACGAGGTTTTGCATACCGCATTTCTTGAAATTGAATGGATTCTCACCTACTGACCTCTGATCAAACAAACAGATGATGCTGATGACCGGTACGTTCTAATATCGAGTAAACTGCTGTTGCTTCGGGGCGACCCTTCCGTTCCGGTAGTTGTAGTAGTCAACGGAAATCGGTTCAACAGGCGGTGGTGAGTGGCTCAATATCTAGCCGACGTATTTTGGAGTAAATAACTGAATATGGTTATACGCAACGTTAATAGAAACTGTGGATGACTGTCCACCCGGGTGGTGGCGGGTTTGTTTGTTTGTGTGTGTGTTGTGTTTACATGAATCATGTGCCCGGTGTGTGATAACGTGTTAATCGGGTTACTGGGACATGGGGTTTCCGACGGTTTACACATGGTTGGCCACGGGAGGTGTAGGGCCTGGACTAATTTCTTTAGGGTGCACAGTTGAGGGGTGTAGAGTTTGATAGCGATTGCCTCTGCCATAGACAGGAGTCTCGCCATGACAACTCGGGAATGAACGTGGGGCACTCTGCAGATAATTTTGAACGCTCTCTCGGGCGTGATTTGGTTATCTGTGTCGATCAGATGCGACCCGATGGCACTTGAGATTGGTTCCGTTATGTCGTTCCGTAGCCATTTGGGAAGGTGCTCACGGATCCTGTCTGATAGTCGCCGAGTAGTTTTCCCAACGTAATCTGCTTGGCAACAGCAGGTGAGAGAGTAAATACAAAATGACGAAGAAAACTTAGGCAAACTATCTTTGAGTTGTGACACCCATACCGGTCGGCTGTTGAATGAGGTGATCATTCGTACGGCATTGTATGTCTTGGCCAGTGCACCTGTCAGCCTGCGACTGATCAGTTCACTAGCTGCATCACTTTTAAACATCAGACTGAGAAAAGTCGGCTTTTTCCCTACTGGCTGAGTATCTTTGCATTTCATATTCTTTTCTATAAATCTTTCTGGATACCCATTCTGGCTTAATATCTCTCGAGTTTGTTGAAATTCGTTGTCTATGGTGTCTTTCGTGCATATCCTTTTTGCTCTGTCGGTTAGACAGACAATCAACTTTCGCCTCCGCTCTAGTGGAACAAAGCTTAGGAAGTTGGTGTACTGCCCCGTCCACGTCTTCTTCCTATGAACAGATCTCTGAAGGGAACCGTCTGGTCTACATTGCAATAACACATCAAGGAAAGACAAACTAGCATCTTTCTCTTCCTCCAGAGTGAATTGTATATTCGCGTGTGCACGATTAAATACCAGTAGAAGGCCTTGTGCATCAGTGGAGTTTTTGATCACACCGAATATGTCATCTACATAGCGTCTATAGAACAGAAATTCGGAAATTATGGGTCCTAACTGATTCAGCTCCACTTTGGCCATAAATATGTCTGCGAGCAACGGGCCTAGTGGGGACCCCATAGCTACCCCATCTTTCTGTCTATAGATCTCACCATTGAACTGAAATTGGACGTTGGATGTGCAAAACAACAAAAGTTCCTTCAAATTTACGACCGGAACAGCAATTTCTATTTGATTTTCTTCCATGTAGTCACATAAGTATTCTATTGTTTCTTTAAGCGGCACGTTTGTGAATAATGACGTGACATCTAGGGAACTCATCTGGTGGTTTTTAATGTTCAGCGAGTCGACAGAGTCCACAAACTGAAATGTATCTTTCAGGCTAAATGGAGTTATTCTTGCTCTGATGGGTTCAAGTATTTGGACGAGCCATCTGGCTAGACTGTGATAAGGCGAATTGTTCCTGTCAATAATTGGGTGTAATGGCAATCCATCTGTATGGACTTTGGAGAGTCCATACAGTTTTGGAATAATCGTACCGATCGGTCTGGTTCTTTCAAAAGTAACTGCATCAATCAAGTCAGTCTGCTTCATTTGACGAAGTAGCTTGGATAGGCTCTTTTCAATTGATGTTGTCTTATCTTTCTCCGATTCCATCTTTCCGAGCTTCGATTGGCCAGACAAAATGTGAAGCATCTTGTCAACACAATCCGTTTTGTCTAATAAACTACTCCAGCTCCTTTATCTGGCTTTGTTAAAATAATGTTACGGTTGTTTTGCAGCTCTTTTATCGCTTCTATATGGTTTCGATTCAATAAACTGCATCTGGATGTTACGGTATCGCGGTATTTATAACAGGCATTTACAAGGGTAGATTTGTAGTGTTCCGCATTAAATTCTGAGGATGGAGTGAGTTCACCTAACTGCCGGTACAGGTTTTCAAATTGAACTTCTGTTCGATTTTGTTCGACTCTTGGAGAACAGAATTTAGGACCCAGCCATAATACCTCTAGCATTGTACGATTCAAAACAACCAATGAATAATTATTGACATACCGTTCGGGATTATTGGGAAATTCTACCAGCGGCTTAATCGGGTTCAATCCATTGAGCAATTTAGTCCATTTCCTCTCTGCCTGATTCTACAGAGTGTCCCACGTTCATTCCCGAGTTGTCATGGCGAGACTCCGGTCTATGGCAGAGGCAATCGCTATCAAACTCTACACCCCTCAACTGTGCACCCTAAAGAAATTAGTCCAGGCCCTACACCTCTCGTGGCCAACCATGTGTAAACCGTCGGAAACCCCATGTCCCAGTAACCCGATTAACACGTTATCACACACCGGGCACATGATTCATGTAAACACAACACACACACACAAACAAACAAACCCGCCACCACCCGGGTGGACAGTCATCCACAGTTTCTATTAACGTTGCGTATAACCATATTCCTGTTTTATATATAAGTCCAAGTAATCGCTTGTAATTGTATGTGCCTGATGAGAATTCCCGAAAACAGCTGTTTGCAACCTTGACTTTTATAAATAACTGAAGTGCAGACTATTTAGCGATGGCAACTCACTTCGGCTATCCCGTAGTGAGTAGTTCCCGACCTGTACTGCTACCTAGGCGAGGTTGTCGGGCTTGTGTAATGTTTTGATCCGGCGGGCTATGCTGACGAGCACTCCGGTTCTTCCAGGTGCAACCTCGTCAGACAGACCCAAGGGGAGCAGTCAGACGAAAAGCAGTTACA